>NEWO01000180.1:860716-882253 GCA_003013225.1 Phalaenopsis aphrodite
ATATATATATCCAAGTGGATGTTAGTATTAGTTTCAATACTAGATAATATGTTGACATTAGGAATCTGTTTATGCTTATTCGTTCTCTGTTATTTATTACTATTTGGAACATGTACTGGATGCAATACTTTGAAATATAAGGCTTCAAGAGATTTGATTTTGATAGCCCTGTTTTGACTCATTTGTTGTGTTCGGTTTTGACTCTTTTGAGATGGATTCTTGCTGGAAGTATTTTTTTTTCTGTTTTTCCCATTTTGTTGGGTTTGATTTTGATTTTTTTGGAATTGATTCATGCTGGAAACTATCTTGACCCATCTGCTGGGACTCAGTTTTAGTTCTTTTGGAATGAATAAATGTTGGAAGTATTTTTTTTTTTTGTTCTACCATTTGATTGGGTTCGATTCTGGCTGTTTTAGAATTGAATTATAGCTGGAGGTATTCTTTTTGTTTTTTTTGCTACTCTGCTGGGCTCACGTTTACCTGTTATAGTTAGTTTGTTTTGCCTCTTTGTCCAGCTCAAATGTGCCTGTTTTGGATCATTGTCTTGCCCTTCTTGCTGGGCTCGGTTTACCCCTGGGCTCGATTTGCCCCTGTATTGAACTCGGTTTGCCCCTTTGTTGGGCTCGATTTGGTTGGAAGCTCTTTATATAACGTTCCTTCTGAGATTTTTATTGATAATCAAGTTTGTCATCCCAAAATTCATGATTTCAATATCTACTTATATATGGGAATGTTTAATATAAATGGATTAATTCACTATCATGTCTTGCTCAATAAAATGACTTCTATTTAGATAATTTATGTGAGTTTGTCCATTCACTCTCTTATGTTTGTCCAATAAAATGGCTTCAATCTAGATAATTTGTGGTGGTTTTCCCTATGCTGTGAAGCTGGTTTAGTGATTTTTGGTTTGCTGCCCCTACCCTTGAGCATCCTAGTTGGTTTCCTTCTGCTCTGTTTGGCTGTTCTCTACTGCCCCTAGCCGTTAGCCTTCACCTGTAGCTCTTTTATGTTAAATATAGTTGGTTTGGTGCTTGACTTTCTCCTCACTCCTCTGGCCGTGAGTCTTACTGTCGTGGTTCCTTGGTTTGTGACATGGTTGGTTCGGGCTTGGCTTTCTCCTTGCTGCCCCTACCCATGAGCTTTTGTCCTATTTCTTATCCTAAATTGTGGGCTTATGTTGGAGCTTGGTTGTGCATTTCTTGGCTTCTACCTGTGGGCTTGTTATGAAGTTTGGTTGTCCCTTTTCTTAGCCTTACCCGTGAGCTCCTATCCTCTTTCCTACTTTTACCCGTGAGCCTCTTGAGGATTATTCAGGTTCATTTTGCCCCGACCGTGAGCACTTCTATATTTTCTAAATTGGTTTTACATTAATACAATTGTGAAAAGCTTTTAACAAGGGGTGGAATTGAATGGATTTGATATTGGCAGGATTTTTTTTTTTTGAAGTCCAGAAGGTTGCTCTCTATGGATTATTCTCCTTTATTTTATGAAATATGAAATGTTCTTATAGTTTCATTTCGGGAAGTCATAAAGTTGATATAAATTGGATTCATGAAAGGATTAGAGAACTCATAAAATTGTCATTTGGAAAGGATACCCTTCTTGGGTTGATCCAATTATAAAATTTGAGAAAATGATATCCTCTGGATTGATTCAAGGATCTTGGGCTCTCTTTTTCAAATCTTTTCGTTACAGTTTTTTTTTGTTGTTTCAACCTTCATCCTTTTGATCTTTTGGGTGGATCAGTTCCTTCTCTCTTTCATCTTCATTTTTTTTTCATTGCCTCTTGGTTCGGTTTTCAGTGTTTATGTCTGACACATAAGTGCTCATATTTAGCCTTTTGCTATATATAAAACCATCAAACAAGGTCGCAAGTAGGTCGGTTTTGTTTTAGACTTATGGCGATGATGACAAAGGCACGTCGGTGGTAGAGCAGAATGATATTCCATCCTACGACATCAATACTCAATCCTGGGACATGATAAACTGTAGGATGATAGTATTATTCACCGATACAAGACTAGCGGGGGACCCGTATCTTCTTAAGTTGTTGGCGGTCTTACGCCCGACGGCGTGATCGACTCGTGGACAATTACTTTTCCAAACATGATAAGAACAGATACAATATTTATAAAAATATTTTCACTACAAAATTAATACAACTTCCTTTTTGTATGTCTGAAATCGATGTGCGTGCTAAAATAT
The DNA here is from genome assembly GCA_003013225.1 of Phalaenopsis aphrodite. Taxonomy (NCBI): domain Eukaryota; kingdom Viridiplantae; phylum Streptophyta; class Magnoliopsida; order Asparagales; family Orchidaceae; genus Phalaenopsis; species Phalaenopsis aphrodite. Next base: position 862,925 of record NEWO01000180.1, read on the forward strand.
AAATTTTAAATGTGTTACAATTTGGTTGTCCACTTATTGGTTACCAGTATCGGGCTAAGGAATACCCTCCTAAGTTAGGTTTAATAGGACACTCTTCTAGTTGAATGACAGTTTCTATACATTCGGGTGACCGATAGTTGCCTTCAACGTCCCTCGAGTACAAATATATTATATTTGAGCCTAGCCCCGACCCGAATGTTTGCGGTCCCCCATTTTTGGATTTTCTGTATGTTTTATTGGAATTTTTTGGGAAAGCACTCGTGGTCCTTTTTTCCGGGATTTTCTCGAGATTTTGATAATATTCTTAGAATTGTCATTTGTCGATTTTTCCCGATTTTTTCGTTGTGGATCATTTGTCGATTTTCTCGAGTTTTCCCGGCAATGTTTCTTTTATTTATACACTAAATACTAGCTCGCTTAAAGGAAGATATACAGGTTGAATTTACATCACAGCATTTTACTTCACAGCATATTGTACTGTTCTTCTTCTTTACTATACATTCTACTTTTTTTTTCTTTTATACTGCATGTTTTATTATTCTTATATACACTATATCTTAGAATAGGAGGCCAGTAGTTGGTTTTATAGGAGGTACCCGGCTGCAGAGCGTTGACTATACAATTGCATATACCTTTAAAATTAACATCGAATCCAAAGGTGCTACGACGAGGAGCTTGGAGCGAATACCGTGGGCAGCACGGCGAGGACATTCAGAAGAGCAACGTCAAAACAAATTCATATCATTAAGCACTCTCCTTAGTTTAAATAACAACCCATAGGATTTCGAGGTGGTTTGCCTAGCGCAGCGTAAACCCTCACATATCACTCTTAGGCTTTTGCATAATTCTGTTGTGCAATTATAAGTCCTAACACTTTAGGATTCTGAGGTTATTGTATAGTACAAGTAATTTTTCATATCTTTTTAGGCTCATTGCACCATCAGATATCGTGCGAACATAAGTTCTAAATTCTAAATAAATTGCAAGATTAAACATTCAATAACATCACTTTGAAAGCATAAAGCCAAACAATAGGATAGTTGAGAAATCACTAGGGTTTTCCCTGGATTTGTGATATCTCCTACTTTTCATTCGCTTTGGATTCCTTAAAATAATTGTTCCTGTTTGAGCAACTCCCATGTAATTTTCCCATGTCAAATCGTGGAAACTTAAACTTTGAAATCTTAAAGGCAGAACCACTGATCTTAATCAAGAGTTTTTTTAGGTAACCTCAGTCATTTAAGATGTAATTAACTATAGAGACATGCCTCTATAGGGAATTTGAAATCCAGGTAAAATAAACTCTATCTAATCTTTATATTAGGTAGGAGAATTTGTTGGTCTCATATAAAAATGTTTCGAAGGCCAAACGGATGTCACAAATTCTTTAATTTAGGTGATTGAGCATACTACAAGTGATATGTTTATTCTTTGGGATAAGTGTATTACTTGTGGTATTGTGCTCAGTCATCTAAACTATTCAAAATGTGAGACTCGTTTGGTCTCATCTTTTTTCAAAAAAAAAAAATAAATAAATTACTTTAAAAAAAAAATCAAAATCACATATTTATATTTAAGCTATTTTCATATCTATAAAATTATCTCTTTTTCAAAACTTGAAAATTAAAACGACTGGCATTCATTGAAAACATATGCATCTTTATAGTTATGACAATAGATCTATGGTTTTGAAGGTAACAAAAATATTGTTGTGGCCTAGTAGATCAATTTTTGGTAATTATAAAGGATTCATGTAGCCAACCCCACGTAATGGAATTAAGGTTTTGTTGTTGTTGTTGTTGTTGTCATAATTCATTTGACAATCCTGAATGGACCATCAGGTCTAGGTTTGAGTTTACTACGACAACCTACAGGAGATCTCTTTTTCTTCAATATGATCCACACTAAGTCACATTTCTCGAAGTCGTGGATCCTCCTTGACATGTTTTCTTGCTTTTGGTATTTAGCATTTTCTTTGACAATTTTTCCTTCTACCTATTCATGCAAAACCAAATCTTCTTCTCTATGGACAATGCTTCAATGCTATGCCCAACGGCCGGAAGTATAGGGGTGAGCTCCATTGGCCGTAGCCCTTTTGAGATAGTTCAATGGGAGGAATACTCTCACTTCATCGGAAGCTTGTCACCTTGTAGTCATTTCATGCAAATCTCACTTGATTATTATCTGCAATTTGCAACACGTGCTACATTATTCTTCCACATGTTTCTAATGTCTCACATACTCACAAACATGCATTAATTCTTGACCCTACTGCAATTTTCACTAATCCTTGTATTATGCATTGCTTGCAACATGCTAATTTGGATGCAATTAATCTCTCTCTAACCTCATAACTTACATGGCTTGTGCATTCTACATTGCATATCATGATTATCTATATGTAATCAACATTCCGTAAATGCATTCTACATAAATATGGTGTTCGCCTTGAAGAATTATATTCTAAATTTTTTAGCATACTTTTGGATGTCAATGCAGCATTGAATTGAACTTTGGTATGCAAATATATGCTATTACAGATCACTCTTTAATTTTATTTTATGCATTTCAATATATCACCAATATATATGTTATCTTTTATGGTAAATATTTAGCTGGAGGAGGCGTAGAGAATGTAATGCGGCGAACCTACTGAGGAAGCAATGGATCGTGATAGGCAAGCATTGGTTGACTGCCATTAAATTGAATTTTATGGATTATAATCCATTGAAGAGTATTATCAACCAAGTATGCTATAAGATATGTGACATCTTCCAGCAATAGCAGATGTGGTTGGACGGATCGGACAATCGAGATTATGGAATCTTCGTCAATTATAGTTTAGTTCACCGGAATGGCTTTGAGAATCTCCATTGTATAGTTTTTAAATTTTTTCCACATTAGATTTCATGGGCTAGATATATTTCTAAAGCTAGGTATTTTAAGCTAGTGATTCAATTTTTTTTTCTCTATCATAGGATATTTTTTTTTGGACGTTCCGATATTAAGATTATACATTAGATTCATGTCAGACGACATGTATTTGATTGGCAGCTTCTATATTGTGCTTATGGATCTTTATCATATTCTTATTAGATTATCTTTAAAAGCATATTACTTTATATTTTTCTCATGTTGATCCAACTATGTAGATGGCTATCTGTGCATATGTTAAGTAGTCTCCTCAGTTTGACTCATATATAGAACCACCTATCACTTCAGTTTGGATTGCTTTTCCATCTTTTCTTACATCACTTTAACCAATCCACCTTATGTTTGTTGGGTTCTATTTTGATAAACCCTTGCAAGTACAACTGGATGTTATTTTTATTTTGGATGAGAAGTTTTGGATTGGTCACAACGCTCATGGTTATTGATAGAAAATTGATAAATTGATAAATGAATTCTGCATATGTGCTAACCACTTGATGCGGGAGCTCTCCGCTTCTGACGCGGGACGTGAGCCGCGCAATTCCCGCGATCGCAGTAGATGGGGAGACGGGTCAGATCAATCCCGATTTCCTTTTTTATGTATATTTTCCCATTCTTCTTCATTTCTTTTTAGTCATTTCCTATATATGTGTTGTATTTGGGTTTGGAAGACAGTTATTCGTGTATTTTGTATCGGGATGGCCGCCAGCGTCTTTTCTTCCTTTCGAGGGCTACATCCTAGGAGCTCAAGTGGTACTTTGGTTTTATCTTGGTCTCCGGGTGGTGATTAGCTTCTCTATCCTCTTATGTATCCTCCCCATGTCACTCCCGACCGCCCTCCCTTGCTGCAGCCACCCCTGAACAATTGCATATAGCTATTTTCTCTGCAGGTTTCCAATTCCAGCCTCTATCCACGCTGTCGTCGCGCCGAACAATCATCTTTGTTGAACTGCAATCCCCAACATTCCATATTATTGTCGTCGACATTCCCCCACATTGCAGTCTCCCGGAAATAGTTGTTTCCTACTATTTTATGATTTTCCAATAGCCCAATCATTAGTTTCTCTTTGCGGGCTCCGAAAATTCGGAAAACATCACAGACTCTCGTCGACAGGGGAGTGTTAAGTTCCGGATCGATTTTTCAAAAGACAGAAGAGATAATAGATAAGACACTACCTAGAAATTTCACCCTCATTTTGCAAGGGGACTTTAAGATCTGGGGTTTGAGGTTTCCCATAGGCACAAATCTCTATGGTTAATCACCCGTCCTGATAATGGGAGAGAATTTTTTATTAAGACTAGTCATTAGGCGCTAAGTATTTAGACTTAGCTCGTAGTATCAGCAAATTTAAGATCTTAAATTATAAAAATTATCACTGTGAGCTCAAAATGGATGGTGGGGGAAACAACGACGAACACTATCAAGATCTCATGGTTCTATCATCCCAATTTGTCATGGTTGGTGTCTGCTTAGTCGGCAGAGATAGTCGGCCCAACCTGATCGAAGGATTCTTCTCAGTAGCCATGGATTGTTTTATCCAAGGGGACCTTGTAGAGCCGAGTTAAATGTTTGTCTAAGGGGACTATTCTAAGTCGACCTTACCTTACAGAGGACTTTCTGCCCTATCAAATATATCATATGATTCAATACTCAAAATGACAGACTGTCATTAGCCGTGACCGTAATATAATTGTGTCATTTAGCGACAAACCACTCGGTCAGAGAGCTATGATTGTAACCATTTTGTGTGGTATCATTTAACAGTAAGAACCATGCGAATAGATGACTAGAGTCATGTACTTACTAGCTTAAGATTTGTTTTGAGCATGAATTTAGGATCTGTTTGGGGTAGCTGCAGCTCTTTGAAGAAGCAACTGAAAATATGCTGAAGAAGTTGTTCAATTATTACAAAAAAATGAAAAAGCCATACCACTATGTTCTAGCAATCACCGCAGCTAGCCAGATATGGTGAGAAAATGTAGTTTTTAGCTGCAGCTTTTTGAGAACACGGATAAAAAAATAGTTTTGCTAAATAGAAAAAATTGTAGTGCAGCATCACATCGCCGCCGCACCACCACCCCCAAACGCACCCTTAAAAGTATAGTTGATATGACATTGGCTATTTGTGAGCTCGATACAGTACTAACTTTGTCCGCAAACAGTTGCGGAGGGCGGATGAATTTTACTTTAAGCATTAAGTGACATAATTTTTCATTTAAAAATTATTTTTTTATGATTTAAAAACATTTTAATTTTATAAATGAATCCCTTCGGTTGAAATTTATGATCAACACGGTCATCATTAGGGATTTATGTCTTTGAAACTGTCGACTTTGTCTCGCTCACAGAGGATCCAGTTCAATAATTTAAATAATTGAATTTGAAATAAACTTTGAGACATAATTTTAAAATAGACCCCTCCGGTTGAGATTCACTATCAACATGGCCTTCATCCGGGGTTTATATCTTTGAACCCTGACGACTCTATTCGCTCATAGAGAATTGGGTTTAATAATTGAAATAATTGAATTCGAAATAGACATTGAGATATGTTTTTAAAATAGACCCTTTCGGTTGAGATTCACTATCAACGTGACCATCATCGGAGATTTATGTTTTTGAACCATGCCGACTTTATCCCGTTTATAGAGAATTGGGTTCAATAATTGAAATACTTGAATTCAAAATAGATATTGAGATATAATTTTAAAATAGGCCCAACACGGCCATCATCGGAGGTTAATTGCTTAGACTTTATTAAGAGCATTAGTCTTGTCAACTCCTATTCTCATAAGGAGGATCTAACTAGCTAGTGGTGGCTCAATTTTGTCAACTCCAGTCCGTATAGGGAGGAGGATCATATTGGTGCAGTGGGGGCTCAATCTTGTCAGCACCATTCCCTGTAGGGAGGAGGGTCAGATTGGCTAAATTGTGGGACTTACCACATTGCCCTATTGGCAAGACAACCCGTTCAAGAGTGTGCCTAATTACATACATTTGAATTCGGCTTTTAAAAGTTAGATTTTTATAAAGTATTGAATTATGTGCATGTTTTTCGAACAAATTTTCTATTAGCTTAAGCATGTGTTTGACCCGCATAGTAATCTCAGACGAAAAAGTTTAAGAACTTTGGTTTATCGCCGGAGCACATGTAGGTGTTTAATTTTATTGAATTGAATTAATTTTTAAATAGCTTAATATGTATTTTGAGGCATATTTGGTTTGATCCTAAGCATTTGTTTTATCCCGCGCAGCCTTCTTGGACCTTCTTTCCAACCCCTCGCCCTTGCCGCCACAAAATAGACTGCCTTGTCGTTGTTCCTACATTTCTTACCTCCCTTTGTTGTCAACATCGCCCCCTTGCTGCCACCCTTCCTTCCAACTCATCTACCTTTCTTTTCTACCTCTCTAGAGGTTTGAACCCTCGCCTATCATCACCACATTCCCTGTCGGAATTGGTGTTGTCATCTGTCATAATTTCATATTCCCGTTTATCTTGTTGTTGCTAACTCTTATCTCAATTGGTTGGTTGTAATTTCCTATTTGAATTTCAACAATAATATTATTATACATTTGTTGTTTAGGTTAACTCCAGTTTTACTCTTTATGATATTTAATAGTTGAGAATGATGGCAGCCCGAATTATGATCAGATTTATGATTTTTGACAGTAGTATTCAAGGTATCGAAGCATAAATGGATTAAATGTTTCAATTCTTCTTCATCAGGACATGCAGAATATTTTTTTAAGAAAAAAATTTATTGGCATTTCCAAGTTTCACTAGATTACAAGTAAAGCATAATAAATAAGGGTAGGATCTCCCATATCATCATGTTATCTTTAATTTTGTATTTCAATTTTTATATTATTTGGCAATTCTTTTTATTGGCTGGAGTATGCAATTTTGCTTTTAAAAAACATTCAAGCATATTATTACCAAAGATGATTATTAATCTAATGAATTGAATAAACAAAAAAAATTATACTATTTCATGTCTTTTTGAAGCATGTAGCCGTTATCAGTGGCATTATTCTAGCTCATAGTGTTCTGAAAGCGTGATTAATTTTTTACTCATATTCTAGCTGGCCATCTAATATGAGAATAACAAAATTGTAAGTATGTTATGTAATGTGTCCAATTATCCAGCTATTCTTTATTGAGACATTTACATACATACCACCTATTACTTCTGTATTTACATTTCTAACTCTTAAACTTTACTTTTTTACATTTTTACTGCCCAAATTTTTCATGTCAAATAAAAAATACCACCATTTTAACTATTAAAAGTGATGCACCTTTTCATGCATATTTAAGGTGGGATGTATGTAAAGATTGAAGTTTGAGTGTTAGAAATGTAAATACATAGGAATTGAGTGGTATGCATGTAAACATTCCTTCTTTATTTATGTATGAGATCAATTACAGTGGAGTCATTCTCGCGAGGAAAAACTTTACCAATTTATGTTGGGAAATCGGTTTATCATGAGTCAGCTTTTTAAATTCATAGGACAACGAAGAAAATTTGAATTTTCTGTATTCAATCTTTATAGCTCTTGATATGTTCCTAATAACTGCTTGTTTTGTTATGAATGTTGTTAGTAATGTCTTCTCTGGCATTGTCAATTATTGCCTTTCATGAAAATGATGTCTTTGGCATTGTCAATTATTGCCTTTCATGAAAAAGATGATCCTTAGCATGCTACAATTAGCTATTTTGTGTGTGCCCAATATATCTGCATATTTATGAGCTTTCTGATATTGGCAATTTTCAATTTCTGGACACAATAACGGCTATTTATTCTCTTGGACTGACTAGAAAGTTAATATTCTCTTTTGATGATTTGTCCAGATCTTAAATCACCCGGTGGTGATCCGAAGTTCACGGATGCCTACGGTAATAACATTCACTTCATCTTTGATTATTTTAACATCATTTTCTTTAAAGTCCATTAAAATTTCACCTTTTTTTTTTAATTATTCCTGTTCTTAGCAATGTTTATTTATTCTTAGTATAAACATCGTGATGTTTATTTGCATTTAGTAAATTTGAATTTTGATTAGAGTTTTATGTGGCTTTATGAATCACAATTCAAACATGATTTAATATATATCTGACAACACGAGAATTCTTGAAATGTATCATCATATATGGGGCTATTGTATGTGGTGTAGTGCTAAACTATGCCTTCTATGAGGATAGACACTTTTCAGTACTAATTTATTTCCATTTATTTTTCAATCATGCAGCATATGATTAGGAAATTAACACCATTTATGTTAATCTACACTATCATTATTAGTAAGATACATTATTTTACGAAAGTGGATTATGTGTTTGTTAAAAGCATATACTTCAATGCCCATTTTTGAAGTGGAGTTTACTGTTCTCAGATATACCTCTTACCATTGCAGATTAACTAATTTAAGAATAGGCAATGCAAGGGGACTTCAGGATGCATCTTGTGCTTAACCATTATAAAAAATCAAATAAAACTTTATAAAACCACACCCATTTTTTAGATTTACAAAAATCAACCATATCCGCTGCTCTTACAAGGTTTATTCCTAAAAGATCAAATCTATGTTTTAATTCTATTTTGTCATGATCCACCTAACTTTGAAAATCTTAACAACATAACGATTACATTGACATTTTTTCTTATTTAAATCTTAGCAATTTTTTTTAAATGAATTACAATTTCTTACCTTTAAAGTTCCACTATTCATCTTGGGTATTATTTCTTCCATCCTCTTTTTTATACTCTTAAGATGTAGATCTTTATCCATTTTTTGATATTTAATAATCAATTCTTCTCCTGAAATTATTTTGTAGACCTTTTGGTTGCTCAATATTAGAAAGTATGATCTACAGAAAGATAAAATTTGTTAGATTCTATCATTTGGCTAGATGTTGGTTTTAAACTTCACAAACTCTCTCAAATAATGATTTCATTTTCACACATTAAGTTAAAAAAAACTATCATTTTTAAAGTTTGTTTACCATCTACAAGTAATCAAAGTGCTGAAATCCTAAAAAAATAATGTTATCTTTACTTCTTCTCTTAGAAAAAATTATATCTATTATGTGACGACTCCACCTTGAAAGTAAAATAAAAAGTATTCTTGTTGCTTAAATTATGTGTTTGGTATTGCAAGTATCATATGAAACTACAAAATCAAGTATAGTTTCTTCCATCGCTTTTATGTTTTATTTCTTGCCTTCCATGAACCCTTTCATAGTCTATCATGCTAGAGCTTTTATATCAGTTTAATCACCTTTAATTATTATTCTCCGTTCCTCATACATATATTCTATTATTTCTCTATATTTTCTGAAACCATTTCTTTAACTTATCTTTTGATCCAATAAACTGCGCACAGGCTAACTATTTTTGTAATCCCCTCACTGATCATTCGCTTAATAGCAATTACTCTAACCGTAGCCTTACTCATAATAATTTTCTCCTTCCATTTGTTATTACTATTTTCCTTATCATATTTTAATTCTTAATCTCTCCAATATATGTTGAACTTTTTATTTATTTTTTTGCGAGCATATAATATTTGCTCTTGTTTCGATTATTGTGCCCAATAATTCTGGTCTTCTCATTCTGTCCTCAACTTTCATTTTGTAAATATAATCTTTATTTTAGATGTTGTCAGCTCTTATCAGCCTTTCACAGTAATTGGGTTACGTTGTAGTCGACTTTATTTCTCGTCATAGTTGGGTTGGTCATAGCTTGGCGCTTCTAGGGGATGACATGACATTAACAATATTCAAATTTATATTTATTTTATGACTTTTGGTGAAATTTTTATGATTGGTCATTGATCTCACATCTACTCTTATACTCAGAATAAGTTAACCACTTGTGCTTGATTGTTTTATTTTCTAGTTAGATAACGCCAATGGCTAATACAATACACCTTAGCTTTATATCTGCATTTATTTGTAACAGATATGGAGAACCTGGAGATCTATGCTTCTTAGTTGCTGTTGTACTATTTAAAGACTGAATCAAAGTTATGTAACCATTTTCTCTCTTTTTTTTTTCACTTTTCAGAGCTAAGCGACGAGGAGTCTGAAGATGTTTTGTTCAAAGAGGTAAGGATGTTCTTCTTAAATGTTAAATATAGAAGTTATGATTCACACAAAATGTTGCATAATAGTGTCTTTTAGGGGTGTAGACAAGTCGAGTCGAGCTTAAGTCACATTCGGCTTGAGCTTGATTAATTAATTGAGCTTTAGCTCGTCGAGCTTACTTTTATTAGTTTGAACCGGCTTGTTTATTATGAAAGAGAGGAAATAATATCAATTTTTGAAAAATGCACTTTAATATATAATATAATCCCAAAAGGGATATTAATGATTTACGAGTATCTTAGTGTAAAATGCATGGTCTACCCTTATTAATTCTTGGCTTAAACTCATTTTGATTCAATAGTAATTTATTTGTATATTATTTTATTGCAATTAATAAATAATTTTTACATCCAACCACTCAATTCTTATGTATTTAGATGTCACACCTAAACTTCAATTTTTACATATATGCCACCTTATCTGTACCTGAAAGGTGTATTGTACCTTTTTAAAGTTAAAATAGCGGTATTTTTTATAAGACTTGAAGATTTTGGTGGTATTAATGTAAAAAAATCAAAGTATAAGTGTTAATATGTAAACGCATAAGAAGTAGGTGGTATATATGCAAATGCTCTTTTTATAAAATATAAGATTTATCATCCACCTTATTCAGGCATGGCTTACATATTTCTGGAGAAGAGCCAAATCCCATGGCGTGGATGAAGAGACTGCGGATGAAAGGCTACAGTTTTGGATTGGTCGCTCAGGTGAATCCCCGACTTCTCATGACGCGGTTCATGGTGAGTTCTCCTCTTAACTCTTATAACTGGCCCTTTATACCCGCCGTTTTTATTATTTTTTAATTTTTTATCTATGCTCGGAGTGTGCAGATCTTACTTCATAAATTTTGCATTTCTAGTAGCTTTGTTTGGGCTATTTTTTTAGGCATGCTCGTTCAAGATTCCTGTTGATGAAAACATTATAGCTGACATTTGCCACCCAATTCCTCCGTATTTATATATCCAACACTGAAACTTTAATATTTACATTCACAACACTTAAAATTTAAACATCGCATCAAAAATATACTTCTACTAATATTTTAATAATCAAAGGCATATTTTTATGCATAGGTTTATAGCTAGGGTGTCAGTTTAGCTCAAAGATCGTTAATCATTCGAAATTTTGCCTCGAATCAAGATCAGATGGAAATAAATGAGTCGAGCTACGAGCTAAATTTTTTTATCAAATTTTTTTCGAGCCAACCCCAGCTCGGCTCGGAATCGGATCGTTAACTGCGCATGGCTGTGAATTTAGTAAATTAGCTCGAAAATTGTTAATCACTTAAAAATTGATTCGAGTTTTGGCTCGGATTAAGATCAGATCGAAATAAATGAATTTTGGATCGATTTTTTTTTAGCCAATTTTGAACTGACCCCATCTCGGCTCAAAATCAGATCATTAACAGCCCTATTTATAGCACCAAGGTTTCATAGCTATGAATATAAAATTTTTGTGGTACGTATGTAAATTTCCTAATTGCACTTGGCCTCAATCATCCATGGAATCCCAGAATAGGATTGCCAAGTTGAACCAACAACACTATTATATGCTTTACTTCTAATCTTTGCTCACATTTGTAAATATATGCAAGCAAGAATTTATTGTATATTATATTAGTTAAAATAGCTAGCACTTATGTTAAAATATGCTAAAATAATTTAGAGAAATTTACATACATACCATGCAATTCTTATGTATTACAAATCTAACACCTGAATTTTCATATCTAATTTATAATACTTTGGTGTCATAAATCTAGGCATGAAAAGATGTATTTCCCTTTTAAAGATTAGGTGATAGTGGTATTTTTTTTATGTGTAATTAAAGATTTGCTTGTTATGCATGTAAATACTAAAGTTTATATACAAGAGATGAAAATATATAAGAATTTTGTAATGTCCCAATAAGCAACTACACAATACGTCCAATCTAATTCATATAATGGTGAACATTATTGTTCAAATAGAAGAAGAAAATAAATTTATAAAACAATGATATAACTTTCAAAAATGTAAAATGCACATTTCATGCATAGGTAAGATGGCATGTGTGTAAAAATTGAACTATGATTTCTAGAAATATAGGTACTTAACCATTGGGTGGTTTGTAAATCTTCCTACAACATATTCCAAATCATATTTACCTACTCTTATTTCATACCACACAATTCTTATGTATGTACATATCTAACACATAAACATTCATATTTTACATGTATATCAATCAAATACTTAGCATCACATCAAAAATACCCTCCTCATTATCTTTTTTCAAGCGTAGGTTTACAACAACGAGGTGATATAAATGTAAATATCAAACTATGAGTGTTAGATACATAAATACATAAGAATTGTGTGGTATGTGTGTCAATTTTCCCCCAAAAAAAGAAAAAAATAAACATATGGAATCTTCACTATAGGAAGAGAACTTTAGTACTACAGTTAACATGATTTGATTGCTACAAGAGTTTCTTTCTGTGCAGTTGAAGGAGGTCTGTTGGAGCTGAGAAAACTTGGCATTGAGCAGCGACTGTGGGAAGCTTCTCGCAGTGAGATGGATCATAGCTCTTGAACACAATTGCTCATCTAATGTTAACTACTCTTTTGTGTATTATTATCTTTTTTTTTAATTAACATATAAGTATAATAGCTTGTTTGTTGAGCATTTTAATCGCTTTACCATTCAGTGTTTTTTTTTAATCTAAAAAAACTATCTGTGAAGGGCTAAATAGCCCAAGGCTTTTTAAGCACCAACATGGCTACACACATGCCTGTGCGCATATACATGCGCCTGCACACGTTAAAAAGAATGAAGTGTCAAAATAGCCTCTAGACTATAAAAAAATTTGCTGTGCGGACTCCTAACGTAGCTCTGCGTGCGGATCAAGTTATTTCTAAGTTATTTCTGAGTTATTTTTAATAATACCGAAATAACCCAGAAATACCTCAAGAATAAAAACCGCGGGTTATTTCTGGGTTATTTCGGTATTATTGAAAATAACCTGAAAATAACTTAAGAATAGCCTATGCCGCACGTAGAACTACTTCAGCAGTCCGGACAGAAAAAGCGCTCCTAGACTATTTATATGATGTTATTTTAATTCGAGTCTAAAAAATAGTCAAATAATTAGTCTGATTTTTTTTTAAAATGAGTCTAAGTAGGTTTTATATTAAAAGAGTTTGGGACTAAATTGACACTTCTATGCTCTCAAACTAAAATGATCCCCTTTCAAATAGTCAAAATTATAAACCTCTCTCTCTCATAATCTATCTAGTCTGTTTTCTATAAATAGTTAAGAAATAAGTCAACACTTTGGGTATTATATATGGACTCAGGTACAGCTATTGTGAAAATTTTGGTGAGTGTTCCTGATTGAATTCTGATAAATATATTCTTTATGCTGTTATTTTCCATAAACTTAACAAGATATATATCTTTCTTTTAAAAAATGAGGCATTCAACATATATTGTAAGCTATGCTCGCAATCATATAGTAAGGGCATTTACATGTGTAATGCTCAGTTCCTATGTATTTATATATCCTAACACCAAAATTTTATATTTTATATTTATACCACCTAAAATTTAGTATCATATTAAAAAAATTATAATTTGAAATTCCAAAAAAATGACATACTAATGCATAAATAAAGTAGCGTGTCTGCAAAAACTGAAATTTAGGTGATCTGTACATTGATACATAAAAATTGACTGATATGTATGCATATTTTTCATATATTGCAGAGAACATTTTTATTGTGCACTCGAAACGGCGGAAAATATTTGCGTACATAAGATATACGCAGCGCTGTGTACATCAGAAGTTATTCAGGGGTACAAGGGGTTATATCCGGGTTATACCCCCCTGTAACATCTGTGTAATTTCCTTATAAGATCTATGTAACTTATTTGTACTCATGAAATTACAGAAACGCGGAACTCATTTGTATGTTACAAGTAGTTTACAAAGAGGTTACATGGGGGTTGCAGAGGAGTATAACCCTGATATAACCTTTTCTTACCCCCTGAATAACCCCTGGATGTACTTATCGCTGAATACGTCTTATGAACGCAAGTATTTTCCAGAAAGAGCGCCTACATTTTTTTATATTGATTTGCAAACAAAAATTAATTTGTTAGAGCAGGTACTGCAGGAAAATTTGTTCTTTTTACAAACACATCTCATATAAATTTATATTAGTTTACGTCGTAGCAATTGATTATCATACATTTAAGCTGTCTAGCAATTGAACAAGCAGTAATCCAACATGTAGAAGCGGACTAATCTTTTCACACAGCAATCAGATTTTTTATATTATTTTGCAAGTCACGAATTGAATAAAATAACTTTTTATCGAAACTTCTTTTAGATTTTTTTTTATTAATGACTACTTATGTCATATTATATTCCATTTTATTTCTAATTTTTTTTATTTTAACACAACATACAAAATAAATTAATTAAAGATTATTTCCAATATAAAACAACAAATTTTGAAAACATGTAATATAAATACTCACGAAAAAGATCTAAAAAAAATAATAATAAATTATTTAAATAAAAAAACTATCAGACAACCTTGCATGCGCATTTTTCCTTTAAAAATGGGAAATTTTATATACCTACAGCAGTTTTTAGAATTTACATATCAAACACCTAACATTTAATATTTACAACTTTTGTGCTACAAATCTATGTATCAAAAAGTGTATGACTTAAAAAGTTGATGAAATTGCTATTTTTAATGTGAATAAAACAATTTGAGTGCTATTAATGTAAATATACAAGAATTGTTATATGCACCTTCAAAATAAAAAGATTGCACTCTTTAAAACAACAAACTTTTAACTATAAAAATATCATCATCATTCACCATACTTTACCTAACTGCATTATTATTTCATTAAACCCTATTTAAACCTAACCCGAGAACTCATCTCCAGCTTACATACCTCTTCTCCACGCTCAATTAAAAGTCTTACAACCAGTTTACTACACATTCATTCTACATCAACATAAACCACACCCCATCTCGCCGAAAAGCTGCATCGCATCAGATCGACATCGCCGGACTAATCGTCTCCGGCGCGCCGCTGCTACCGTTCAACACCGTAACATTCCCATCCGAATCGACATCGACGATCGCTGAATCCCCTTCCTTTATCTCCCCCGAAAGCATCCTCTCAGCCAAACTATCCTCCAAAAGCCTCATAATCGCCCTCCTCAACGGCCTCGCCCCATAACTCGGACTATACCCTTCTTCCACAACCCTATCCCTAAACCTCTCAGTCACCTGCAACTCAATGTCCTTCGTCTTCAACCTCTCGAACACCTCCTTCAGCATGATGTCGGCGATCTCCTTAACCTCCAGCTTCGTCAGCTGCCTGAACACGATCATCTCGTCGAGCCGGTTCAGGAACTCTGGCCGGAAATACTGCTTCAGCTCCTCAGTCACCAGGCTCTTGATTCTGTTATAGCTGCTGTCCTTCTCATCATAGTCTAGATCGAAGCCGATTCTCCGCCCTCCTTTCTCAATCACGCTGCTGCCTACGTTCGACGTCATGATCAGAAGCGTGTTCTTGAAGTCAACGGTTCGGCCCTTGCTGTCGGTGAGCCGGCCGTCCTCTAAGATCTGGAGCATCATGTTGAAGACGTCCGGGTGAGCCTTCTCAATCTCATCGAAGAGAACAACGGTGTATGGACGTCGGCGAACGGCTTCGGTCAATTGGCCACCTTCGGTGTAGCCAACATAGCCTGGTGGCGAGCCGATGAGCTTCGAGACGGTGTGGCGTTCCATGAACTCGCTCATGTCGAGGCGAATCATGGCATCTTCGGAGCCGAAGTAGTAGGCGGCAAGGGCCTTGGCAAGCTCCGACTTGCCGACGCCAGTAGGGCCAGAGAAAATGAAGCTGGCAATGGGGCGGTTAGGGTTTTTTAGGCCGACGCGAGCGCGACGAATGGCGCGACTGATGGCCTTGACGGCCTCGTCTTGGCCGATGACGCGCTGGTGAAGTGTTTCCTCCATTTTGAGAAGGCGGTCGGATTCGTCGCTGGAGACCTTCTCGACAGGAATTCCGGTCCAAGAGGATACGATATGTTGGATATCTACTTCAGTGACGATGGGGCCGGCGTCGCCGGCCTCACTCTCGGCTTTGCTTATTTCCTTGCCTTTGTCGATGAGGGCGGAGATTTGGGCCTTCAGCTCCATCTCTCGGTCTCTCAACTCACCAGCCTGAAACAGGAAGGTGGAGTGAGAAATAAGCATCAAAGATAGGAGCATGCACAAACTTACCACCAAATTCCTGTGTACTTATATATCTAAGGCCTAAACCTCACATTTTACATGTATACCATCCAAATCTTTCATATCACATCAAAAGTACCACCATATTAACTTTAAAAGGGTGAAATTATACCTTTCATGCACAGATAAGATGGAATATATGTAAAAATTAATGTTTAGGTTTAGATATGTAAATACATAGAAATTGAATGGTATGCATAAAAAGATTCCTCTAAGATAATAAGGATCAATCCAAAGAAGAGATCTTTTTTAGTCCCCGAGTTCATGAAAGTGTTAAATTAATCCCGATTTTTTTAAGGAGCATTTACATATATAGCACAATTCTTATGCATTTACATATCTTACACCTATACTTTCATATTTACACATAATTAATATCACATCAAAAATAGCACTATTACTATTTTTTAAAAAGTGAAATACATCTTTTCATACATATAATTCAAGCACCAAAATGCTATGTATAACTTAGATGCGAGAAATGTAAACACAACAGAATTGTATGCTACATATGTAAACTTCATTTTTTTTTAATCGGGGCTAAAATAGTTCTTATGACCGATTATTTCAACCAATATTAAAAAAAAAAAATCAGACTACAATGATACTTCTATAAATTTTGAGACTGAAATGGCTCACTGTGAAAGAGACACTTTTCTCATGGGTAAAATAAATTGGGGCATTTACATACAGACCACCAAATTCCTATGTATTTACATATCTAACACCAAGATTTGGTTTCTACATTTATATCAACAAAATCTTTTATATTACATCAAAAATATTACCTTTAAAATTTTTTAAGCGAATACACTTTTTCATGCATAGGTAAGGTGGTATGTATGCAAAAATTGAAGTTTAGATATTAAGAATATAAATATATAAGAATTAAGTGGTATTTATGTAAATCTTCTAAATAAAATTCTGAGAAAATTCATATTACCTTCTCGAAATCCTGGCTGCGAACAGCTTCATTCTTATCTTTGGTGATTTGTCGGAGCTCCTTGTCCAGTTCTCTGGCATCCTCAGGGAGCTGCAGGTGGAACAGGATAACAATGAGAAAACCGAGGCACAAATTGCTGAAGTAAGAAACCTACTGAACAGTATTTACTTGAGCATGTCGAAGTCGAACGCGAGAACCGGCCTCATCGATCAAGTCGATCGCTTTATCTGGTAGGAATCGATCGCTGAGAGAATATAGTAATTTATCAGATTCAATAAAAGATTATAGTATAGAAAATTAATTGATAATGTATAGATATGCAATTTGGGAAAAAAGAATAGCCATATTTCTATCTTATCATTGGGGAAGCCTCTTGGAAAAGGGATTGGTGATATGCATAAAGAAGAAGAAAGATTAAATTTTAACTTAGATGAGGTTGAATCTTAATTTAAATTAATTGGTTTTGTTCTTGCAATCATATTTCTGTAAATAGAGATTGACAAGCAATAACTAAAACGGAATATTTTGATGAATGAAAAATATTGTGAGGTTGATTAAAACACTCCAAGTTGTACAGGAAAAGAGGAAGATTAGTGCTCTCTAGACCCAGGATATGCACGTAGAACACTCCAAGTTGTATATGCAAAGAGGAAGATTTACAGACATAACACTCGATTCTTATGCATTTACATATCTAGCACATAAAAATCAAAATTTTACATACACATCACCTTATGCATAAAAAGATGTGCTTCACTTTTCAAAAATTAAAATGGTGATATTTTTAGGCGATATGAAAGATTTGGGTGAAATAAATGTAAAATTTAAAGTGTAGGAGTTAGATATGTAAATATATAGGAATTAGGCGGTATGTATGTAAATGCCCCAAGATTTTTCTTCACCCTAAAACCAAAAAAGAAAAAAGACAATAACAGAAGTCAACTTTTTTAACCATGGAGCTTTTATCACAATCTACATCAAAAGAGGAAGCACGATCTGAGTTCAATTAGAGTAAGTTGAAAAAGGGTATATATTTTGAATTTTTAAAGAATACATGCTGTAAAAAAAATATTGGGGCATTTTTACATACATACCACCTAATTTTTATTCATTTACATATCTAACACCTAAGCTTTGCTTTTTACAGTTACCACCGGATTCTCTTATATCATATCAAAACTACTATCATTTTAACTTTTAAGAAGTAAAATACACATTCTCAAGCATAAGGTGGCATGCATGTAAAAATTATAGTGTAGGTGTTAGATATGTAAATACAGAGGAATTAAATGATATGTATGTAAATCTTCAGAAAATATATTATCAACCCATCCTTTCTACTAGTATCAATGAAATGAAAAGCATCTTAGGTTATATTTGAGCTCAAAAAGAGAAAACCAAAGCATTTAGGTACACATTGAGAGAGAGAGGGAGGGACTATACAGCATCATCATTTACAGACTATACTAAAAAGACTGCATACAAAGAGATAGAAAGGTGGTAGAAAGAGAGGGAATATGAGAATGTCCTTTTTCATAGCATAATGAATTTCAACACCTCCCAGGTAAAGCTGAAAATACATCGTGCAAAAAAGGTAACAAATAAACAGCTTCACGTAGTCTTAGAAAATAAAAAGTTTCATAAAAAAATATCCAAAAAAAACTTGGATCAAAATCTGGAAGTAATCTGCTCTATCTTATTTTTTTGGGACAATTGCATACATACCACACAATTCTTATGCATTTACATATCTAACACCTAAACTTTACTTCTCAAATCTTCCAAAAAAGAAAATGCATCTTTTCATGCATAGGTAAGATAGCATATATGTAAAATTTGAAGTTTGGAAGTGAATACATAAGAATTGAGTGGTATATACATAAATCTTCCTTTTTCTCCCACTCGTGTCAAATCTTCATTACCATACGTGGTCCATCCACTTGTTCATTATTCAGAAAAAAGGAAGCAAATTTCCGATGAATTTAGCAAATGAATGAC
>NEWO01000180.1:883943-897337 GCA_003013225.1 Phalaenopsis aphrodite
AATGTTGCAAATATAATTGAAGAGAGTAAAGTGTCAAAACTCTTTTGACTCATTACATAGTCCCAAAGTTTACAAAAGTGCCAAATTAATCCCCAAACTCTTTAAACTGGGTCCTTCATGGGGACTATTAAAACAATCTGAGAATTAAATTGACACTTTTATAAACTCTGAAATTAAAATGACCTCCTGCAGACAAGCAATCGGATTATGGGAAAATAAATAAGGGAAATTTACAAAGCTAGCACACAATTCAATGTATTTACATATCTCACACAGAAACTTCAATATTTATATACAGAACACTGTAGTGATGTTAATCCATGCATGAAAAGCTGTATTTAACATCTAAAAAAATGATAATAATGCTATTTTTCATGTGATATTGAAAATTTGAGTGTTTTACTTGTAAATATGAAAGTTACAATGTGAGATATGTGAAGACATAAGAACTGGGAGATAGTCTGCCCCAATAAAAAAAGAATTTTGCAATAAAGCGGTGAAGGCACAAAGGTGGAGATTAAAATAAAGAAAAGCACGTGAATTTATAAGTGTCAAATCAAGTTTGTTTTTAGTTCGGGTCTAGACCGTAATTAACCCAACCCGAATAACTCAGCCCAAATATTAAACAAGGTGAGAAAGTCCAACTAGAACACGGCCCGGCTTTAACCCACTGACCCAAACCCAACCAATATAACCCATTTAGCATAGGGCATAACAACTATTCTTATCAAATTCAGGTAGATTTTGAGTTAATTTCAGGTGATAAGTCAATTTCAAGTTAATTTCGGGTTAAGGGATCAGTTTTGGGCCAATTTCGGGTTAAGGATCTATCCAAACCTGATTAAAAAATTATTTGAGTCGACTTGAACATAGATTATTCGAGTAGATCGGATCTAGTTGAAGTGTTGGACAATTTTTTACACAATTACGTGAATTCATAAAATTCGTCAAAGCAGTTCAAAAATACCTTCTTTCCTTCAATTGTCTCTGGCACATCCCCATTTGCAATGCGTTGAGCTAGCCCTTCTGCAATGGCTGTTTTACCAACTCCAGGCTCTCCAATTAGGCAAGGGTTATTCTTTGTTCGCCTACCTAAAATCTGGGTAACCCTCTCTATTTGCTGCTGCCTACCTACAACAGGATCAAGCTTACCCTAAAGAGAAAACAGAACGGTTAATATTAAAAACGAAGATTTAAATATATGCCACTCAATTACTATGTATTTAAATATCTAGTAGCTAAACATTAAGTTTTACATATATGCCACATTAACCATGCATGAAAAGCTGTATTTCACTTTTAAAATTTATAATAATGGTATTTTTGGATGTGATGCATAAGATTTGGGTGGTGGAATGTAAAAAAACAAAGTTTATGTGTTATATATTTAAATACATATGAATTGGATGGTATGTATGTAAAATGCAAATGCCTCTAAAAACAAACTATACCTCCTCAGCCAACTTCGTAAGATTAGTGCCATACTCCTCGAGTGTTGGCATCTTATTCCCACTGCTTCCCCCTCCAACTCCAGCACCAACAGCTTCTGTGCTCTCACCAACCATCCGAATAACCTAATTGTAACACAAAAGATCAGAAAGAAGTTTTTCAATACATCAACATTATTCGCCCAAAAAATCAAAGGGAAATTTAAATACGTAGTACAAATTATCATGTATTTACATATCTCACAGATAAACTTTCATATTTGCATACATAGCTCTTTGGTGATTAACCTATGCATCAAAAGGTGCATTTCACTTTCAAAAATGATAATTGCATTTTGGTGATACTAAATATTCAAGTGATATGTTTGTAAATATAATTTTTTTTGTGTGAGAAATATAACTACGTAAGAATTGTGTGCTATGTATGTAAACGCCCAAAATCAAAAATAAACCTGTGTCCGAATATTGCTTGGGTCGGCTCCAAGGCTCTCCAACACACGAGCTGCCACACCTTCACCCTCGCGAAGCAATCCAAGTAGTAAATGCTCTGAACCTATGTAATTATGACCTACAATGGAACAATTTTCTATTTGAGAACACATCCATTTGATTTAGATAGAAAAATATAATTTCATTTATCCATATTCATCAAATATACCATTGGAAATACAAGAAACTTGGTAAATAAAGACAACTCAGATATCTTAAAACCAAAGCATACAGGTTTGGGCAATGGAAATTATTGTATTAAGGCTAGATTTTGACAAGAAAACTGGCATAAAAACTACAAAAGTAATGCTCGGATTTCATAATTTTCCAGCATTTATTTTCATTTTTTTAGACAAGAACTAGAACAAGGGTTTTTTTATAAAAGAATAGAAACCAATCCCATACTTTTATTAGATAAGCCCAAAACTAGGTTGGACATAGAGAAATTCATTATAAATGCATCAGCTAAGATTGATAGCTGAGACATGCATGTTAGAAACCAAGGAGTATACTACTTCAGCCAAATTCTTTAATGGTTGTATATAATAAGGAAGATGATATCACCCTAAATAAGGGTTTGCTTTTCTTTTGTATATAGACCTCTCGCATTGACATTACGAATGACTGGTAAATGAAACTTTACAACATATTGATACCATTGTTTTTTTCTTAATTGATCAAAGTTTATGCATAATTCTTCTTGCACACTTAAAGTTATGTATGCAAAATTCTTTCTTTCAATATTGCTTAAGTTTAATTATGTGATTGTTTCATCCTTCAAGAATTTTCTAACACAACCCACTCCTCGCAAACTCCATTAAAACCGCATACCCAACCTCCTCACCAATTGGATAATGAAAAAGAAAAATCCAATAAGTTCAACCATTCTAGCATCAAAGAAATTTCCTATTTTTTGTCATTACCTTCTTTAATTTTGTGTGTTTTCTTTCACTTCACTCTCTTTAATTTCTTACTCCTACCACCAGATATGGCACGAGTAGAGAAAGGCTAGAGGTAAAACACATAAATTCATAAGAATGAGGATAAATAACAGAAAATTAACTCTAATACCAAAATTCATAAAGTGGTTGTCAGATTTTTCTTCTTGCAGATATGGACTTGTGGAGTCAATAAAGGAGAGCAAATTGAGCTTGGAAATTCTTGAGAAATAAAAAAAAAAACACTAAATTAAATGTAAGAAAATTAAAAGAACTTCACATCTCCATATACACAAAATTGGGAGAAGCACTTTGAATACATAGATTGCAAGAATTCACTTATGCAATTTAAAACAATGTGAAAAAAGCAATCAATGGGCTCAACAAGCAATCAAATGTCATTCATCAATCATTCATAACGTTTATACAATACATAGGTATATAAAATAAAAGCAAATACTAAATTCAGAATGACATCGTACTTTTCATTTTACATTTAATATAATAAAAATAAAATAAAATGCTACAAAATTAGGCTAAATTTAATAATGAGTCAAAAAAATTTTGATTTAGATCAACTCTTATTAATCTAGTTCCACTACTTGTGATTGGCGCATAAGAAACTGGAAATACATGAACAACTTCGGCAGAATACCAAAATTTCAATATATGCTACGGTTTTGGAAATCCTAAATCCTAAGATGTGTGCCAAAATTAATTATCCTTGTTTACAAAATAAGATAAAATACTATCTTTATTCATGAAGACTGCAATTTTTTAAAGAAAGTTGAGCTATAGTGAGTTTCATTCAAGTTCCTTGCTCAAAATATAAAATTAAAAAAAAAGTAAAATTTGCATTTCAAGCACACAATTCATTTGTATTCACATATCTCACGGCTATACTTTCATATTTACATACATAGCATTTTGGCGCTTTTGGCGCTTTAAACCTATGCATGAAAAGGTGTATTTCACTTTTAAAGAGTGATAATATACTAATAGTGCTATTTTTTATGTGATATTTAAGATTTCAGTGTTATTTGTGTAAATATGAAAGAAAAGATTTGAGAAATGTAAATGCTTTAGAATTGTGTGCTGTGAATGTAAATGCCCCTTAAAAAATGATTATAAAGGATGTGAGAGACATAAAAGAATTCATAACATACCTAGTTGACGGGCTTCTTCCAAGGAGAGTTCTAGAACCCGTTTTGCACGTGGCGTAAATGGTATTTCAACAGCAACAAACCCGCTGCCTCTCCCAATAATCTTTTCCACTTCGACCCGAGCATCTTTCAGATTTATACCCATGGATTTCAGAACTTTAGCCGCAATCCCCGTACCTTCGCCAATAAGACCTAGCAATATCTGTTCAGTTCCCACGAAATTGTGCCCTAATCTTCTAGCTTCTTCCTGTGCAAGCATGATAACTTTAATTGCCTTCTCAGTGAAACGCTCAAACATAGCCACAGCAACGCCCCTTATAGCCTTTCCCTTTGGAGCAGAGATATAAGCCCCTACCATTGAATGAAAACCATATCCAGATTTGGAATTATGATCTAATACATTAGAATACCGCAATCCAGAATATCCTTGGAACCTAAGAGGATATAAACGTGGACTACAGAGCATCCTGGCGGCTCTTCGGGAACCCCTAGAGCCTCGACTGCGGCCAATGCTAGCCAAACCAGCTGGAAGGGTAACAGATTGAACGCACGCCCCAGCCATCTTGGTTGATGGGTATGAAGAAACTGCAGATATGTACCTGAGGTCAGAAAATACGCAAAAAGATTCCTCGACATAATTAGTTGGTACAAGCTGAGGCATTTATAAATTAGTTGGAAGCGTGCAAAAATAAATGAAATAAATCAATCTCAGTTTGACAAAAAGGTACACTCAAATCAATAACATGACTTGGACAATCAGAACTAGCTGAAAAAACTCCATTCCTTAGATAAATCTGTTTCCAACGAACTGTCCAATTGTAAAATTAAATCAAGGAAGATTTAGATACATACCACTCAATTCCAATAAATTTAGATATCTAACACCTAAGGTTCAATTTTTATGTATATATCACCTTACTCATGCATGAAGAGGTGTATTTCACATTTAAAAAGTTAAAATGATTTTTTAAGTGATATGAAAGATTCGGGGAGTATAAATGTGAAAATCAAAGTTTAGATGTAAAGTATCTACGTAAATGCCCCTTAAATCAATAGTATGAAATGGTCAACTGCTTTGCTGAGATGCAGATTCAAACAGCGTGATTTACCAGATTTCTTGGACAAGTAATTGACTAACGTAATTTGATTTAATTCATCTACCATAAACTTTCCATGTACTGTGAAAAATGAAAATGGTCTAATTCAGGACAAGCAATACGTGGTATTTTACCCCAACGTGGCCTTGGGATAAACAAAATGTTGGAACAAAGCTAGCATTACTAGCAATTGTTAAGGAGCATCACCATTTTTCTCAAGGGTTAGCACAAAATTCTACATAGATGATTTTATGGGCATACACAAATTTAGAAGTCATCATTATTAAAAAAAGGAAGATCAACAATTTATCGTGAATTTTGTTAGTTTGGATTAGCATTAAGCAAAAAAAATTGTTGCAAATGTTTGTTTGCCATCTTCACCCCTTTACTCAAGTCAGACATACTATATACCCAAAAAAAAAAAAATGAAGCGCCAGCTGTTGTTGTTACTTTTAAGAAATTCGAGAGATGCATCATATAAGATTATATAGAAAAAGATAATGTGTAGGCACTTGGCAATTGTTGTAAAATGTTACATATTCAAGAAAGACAGACACAGTAAGTTTTATAAGTAAATGAAGCAGGAAAACTTTGAGGACGAATGAAAGGGAGAAAGAAAGGCTGTTATGATATGAGTGAAAATAGAGGATAATTGCTTGGCTCTTATGATTATGGACATGGTGAGCAGTTTCAGTGCAGTTGAACCTAGTCATAATGCAAATAGTTAATGGAAGAAGAGATGCACTCCAATAAAAATAACAACCGGACATTAACTCAACTATGAAAGGAAATAAGAAAATTGCATAACAAATGAATTTTCTAGATAAAAGAAAAGCACAAAAAAAATAAGATATATAAAACAAGGTTAATAATAAAAGGAGTTCAACAAAAGAAATGTATCAAGTTTGATAAGATTTCCTCTTCACATTGTTAAACTGATTACTATTCACACGCTAATTTGATCGTAGCCAGCTTTGTGAATCCTTATTTTATATTTATTCTCATAGATTATTTCATGTAAAGCTGAACCTAGTCATTGCAGATCATTGTGAACAATTATTAAATTACCGTCAGTGTACACTTCTTTTCCTTTAGAATCCTCTATCATTAAATTTAACTGCCCATCTTTCAACCATTCATTTTATATAAGCAAACCATCAAAAGTTATTTTCAACAATTTTATCTTCAATAGATGCAACTCCAACTATTGCTCTAATATAATCATTCATCCATGCATTATTTCAAGGCTTACCAAACATTCATCTTAACATGGTCATATGTGTCTACCAATGAAATTTTTTCATTTTCCAACCATAGAATATAGCAAGCCTTGTTGCAAATTTAGAAAGCTTATATTTAAGCCACCATGATATCCTCTCATCACATTATCACAAAATGTTTTTGAGATACTTCTACATTTTAATCACTGATGCTTCATTATAATATATCTCCATTTAACTATATAATATATCCAATATATTTAGCCTTATCATGCTAAGGTACCAATTTATTTTCTAATAATATTGATCAATAATTATCATTATCACACTCATTATAACGGTGCATCATATACTCTCTTTGCTCTACTAATTCCAAGTTAATTTTCATCTAAATTTCTCCGTAGTTCTAAATCTTCATCTGTATGAGTAAATGTCTAACTAGGCAAAATTATGTATCCTGAGCAAAACATACATCAAGGTACTTCACCCTGAATATCCTTTATAAAAATCTGCTTAAATAAAAGACCTGTATTCTATAATGAACAATGGCACAGTTCTATTGTAATTGAAAACACAGTGTTCACTACTCAACTATTCATAATATCATTCAATGCTCGATCATAAGTATTTCTAATAACTTCAGCATCCTATTGAAACATAGATTTCTTTATTAAGGCAGCCAACTGAAATCATATAGTATTCAATTACATCTTGTTAAGATTAATAAAATCATATGAAAATCTTTTCTCTTCCTCGACATCAATTATGAGTGCACATGAATAGCTTTCAAAACAAGTGCACCTTCCATAAAACCACATCGATTATTCATTTGTTAACGTACTTTGCCAAGTGTAATCGTCATTACTCACTTTTAGAAGCTTTATTCCTCTATACTTACCGCAATCTTAAATATCACCTCTAATCTTAATTATTAATACAAAAATACTAATTCAACCATTACATATCAGTTTATTCATCAAAATTCTATTTAAAAAAACTTGTTGGCAAATCACTACAGTCTGCCATATAATTCTCCAAGCAATGCTTAACTTATTTGGACCTAAGGTTGTAACTCTATGTATTTCTTTAAAGCTAATTTTGCTTCAACTTCTTGTGACCAATGAAAAATATATTTTATTACTTTTTCATCCTCCTCCAAAACAATTTCTTTCACTAAAACACAATTTAATAATTCTCATTTTTAAATTTTCATATTTATAAAATGTCTTTATCTTTAAATAAAATATTCTTACTTCACTTCAAATGTGTCCAACCTGATCAAAATTATTATCTTAACTTCTAAATATGTAGATATCTTATCAGTTGCCTTAACTAATTTATATACTTTTCTCTATGTCTGCAATACTAAATCTATGAGGAAAATCATCAAACGTATTTGCTGATAATTTGCTATAAAATCTCAAGTTTTCTTACAACTATTATAAGCCAAAGTGATATTTAATGTTAGCCACTATAGAAAAACATTTCATTTCTTTAATAACCTTTCGCATTTCACTCCACTAATTTTCCATGCTAGTATATGATATATTTTAAAATCGGATAAAATTTTTAAATTATTCTTTCTAATGGAACTAAATAGCTAATCCGGTTATTAAATTTAGCTCAATTGAAGAATATCAATTTTGTCTCTTAAAAACTTACATTGAAAGATTATAATTTGTGAATGAAATTTTCTTTCTCAAGTATAAATAGGTTCATGGCTCCATTTTTTGAAATAATTAAGCATTACTTTCATTTTTTAAAGTGTGTGATTATTATTAAAATATAATTGGCAATTATCAAATCAAATATAACTTTCCCAACGCACTTCGGTGTCCTATGTCATACTCAACATAAGTCATCTTATAGCCATTCTACCCAAAAAATTTATATCCTTATAAATCATTCTTGAAAAATATCAATTCTTAATCAAGCATACATTGTACCAAATCATCCATTTTTTGCAAAAAATGAATTCTTAATCAAGCTAGCATTGTGCAAATTCATCCATTTCTTACAAAAAGAAATGAGATTTTAAACTCTCAATCTAACTTGAGAAACATTAAAAACAGGTCATATTTATAATGGACTTATTTCAATAGCATGCTAGGGGATATGATTACAATAGACAAGCTAAGGCTATGCAAAGCCTTAGTTAACTCCATGGGCAATAAGGAGGTATCACACAAAATTAATTTCTATTAGTCATTGAATGTTTTGACAATATGAATTAGCTTCAATTCAAAATAAGTTCAAATTTTCAACTTTTCTTGAATTTATAGACATGTATGAAGAATGTGTCTGTTGTTGGTGGTGGTGGTGGTGTAGCCTAAAAGAAAATCAAAAGAGAATCTGCAACTTGAAAAAAGTACATGCAATGGATCTTATAATTACAACAAATAAAAGGAAATTAAATGAAGAGAGAGAAAAAACTATCACAATTTTAGATGAAAAAAATATAAAAAAATATGCGTCTTCTTTTTCCGTGCTCATGGTTAACTGCTTTGGTGTGATGCAATTGTAGAAGTGTGAGCATGGTGGTGTGGAAAGCAAGCATAGTAAGTTTGGAGAGCAACACTAAAGGAAACAACACTGACATTGGGGAAAAGTATTGCAGTGCCAAAATAATACCGTTTTGCTATGAATAGCAAATACAGGTCAAGGATTTTAATACCTATTCTTCCTAGACTCATACTTCATTATTTGGTCCTCTATTTTACTTCTCGCAAGGTTTAGGGTATTGGAAAGAAAGAATTATGATGTACCATCCACAATTATAATGGATGTGTTTTTGTGGGCAACCATGGACAGATGAATGTCATCATATTGGATTTTTTTTTTTTTTTGGTTCAATGTCAAATATTTCATTAGCCATCATTTCTTCTAACATTCCAATAGAATAAGTTATATTCCACTTGAGAACAAGCACAAGAACATACAATATGAGTAAAATTCTGTGACAAGATGTTTGGATGTTAAATGCTCGTAAGGTGACTAACTAGTGATATTTAATCCACTGATAGAATAAATTAGAAGCACAAGATAAAAACAAAAAAGGAAATGTAAAAAAAAAAAATGAGGAAGAGAAGTAAAAGATATTTAGATATTATATAAAATTTAAGAACAAAAGTAAGTATACAAATAAGATGCAACAATTAATACAATGTTGTGTGTGCTTTTTGCAAATGGCGTAGAAGCAGTGAGAAGCTAAAAAAATCGAAAAAATATTTAGGAGATGGGGATAATAATCAGTAGAAAAAATATTTAATATATGATATGTAATTATAGTGATTCAAAATCCGTCTACCCTTTGTTGAAACCATCCTGTTGTCCGCAGTTTTTAACTGTTGCCTTAATGAACCCTAACCAAAATAGCTCTTTAGCAGTAAAATAAAAACATCAGCCATTGCCATAGCACAAGATCTACATCAGGCAGCTAATCCGTTCATCAAAATTTCACAGACAGAACAAAGCATAGCCTGGCACTGCATACCAAAAAATAACTGAATAGCAGAAAAACCAAATCTATGCACAGGAGGGATGGCATAAATCATCAGAGGAACTTAGTAGAACCATAAAAAGTTGCTTTTCACAACCTGCAACTCCGCATAACCGCATATCCACCAAGTATTCCAAACTTGAAATTGCACGATTAAACCTAACATGCTTCTCCCTTACCCCACATTTAACAAAGCAACTAAACATTCCAGAACAAGCACTAATCTCCAAAAAGGACCAAACCTCAATATTCCCTAACAAGCATCAGATCTCCACACTAGATCCATGCAGCTCAAAATCATGTCATAATACATCACATCAACTATAAATTTAACGACCTTAAATCGACAAAACTTAAACAGAAAGCAAAGAACCATAACAGTTACAATAAGATCAACTGATCACCAAAATAAAAGCTAAAAGGTGAAGATGCAGCGTACCTAGAGGATCAAGAAGCAGGTCTGGTAAAAACCTATCTCTTCCTCCCCGAAGTGATAAATGGAAGCTCGTAGAAGGAGAGCAGCGTCTGATTTCTTCCAATGGCGAAATGTGAGGCGTGGCCGAGGATAAGCCGCATTGTTCTCGTTTTGTCTTCTGTTCTCATGATTTTTTTATCGAACCGGTTGAGCCGGTTAAGCCGCATCGAACCCGGTCCATTGAAGGGCTATTGGGTATATGTCGCACCAATTGTTCTGGAACAACTTAAATTTATATGAGTCAAACAATTTAATATGGACTGTCTAGCACTAATCCTACATATGGCTAATTTAATTTAGATAAGACTCATTGAGCCTGCTCGAGCTTATCAAGGCACGCGCTCGAGCTAATTGAGGCTCGGCTTGTTCACTAGCAAGCTGGCTATACTAGTCGGATTCTCGCCATGGAGATGCCTTCTCGAATTAGCCCTAACAGCACCTCTTTTTCTTCTGCTTCTCCAAAGAACTCTCATAAAAAATTTCATTCAAAATTCTCAAACTTGTATTTTTACAAACAAGCGGAGCTGGATCGAAGGATGACTCGAGCTCAGCACTACTCATTTACACCCCTACATAATAGTATGCATGACTATTTTAACTCGGCTCAAATATTAATCAAATTAATCATAAGTTTATCTTAGGTTATGTGAATAAACCTGAATCCAACTAAATAATAATTAGGTCAATCCAAATTTGTTTAATTGTTATGTTAAGTTACTGATTTATTTGGTCTATCCACCTGCATGTAATCAAGTTTTATTCTTTAAAATAGAAAAAATATTATGATTGTTGTGCGTTGGGATATTCGCGAAATTAGAGTGATAAATTAGCGTATTAGCATTTTAC
Organism: Phalaenopsis aphrodite; assembly: GCA_003013225.1. Classification (NCBI taxonomy): domain Eukaryota; kingdom Viridiplantae; phylum Streptophyta; class Magnoliopsida; order Asparagales; family Orchidaceae; genus Phalaenopsis; species Phalaenopsis aphrodite. The sequence continues at coordinate 895,119 of NEWO01000180.1, forward strand.
AAAAATCCAACACGCATAGATAATAGATAAGTAAGTGGGAGAAGACACCATGATTTGTACATTAAGAATCTTAAAGAGGGAAGAAACTATGGGGTCTGGTTCAGTTGAAATAATCCATTATGTAAGTTTGAGTACATAGGTTTACTATTCTTTTGATTTAAAAAATATAGAACTGTAGAAGTATAATAGTGGTTTGGTTTTAACAGTCGCATATGACATACAATAAATGTACTTCTTGGTAACTATAATAAACTTGGTTGTCGTAGAAGCCGTTTTTGAAACTTGTGGTAATAGTTGGCCATGAATGTCTGAGGGTTACTTCACGAGCGACGGTTGGCCGCAAAGACTGGAGTTGAGAGTTACATGAGTTTTGGACTACATAAGATGTAGTTGGTCGTATAGATTTTAGTGATGACCTGCAATAATGACTACAAGCCACAAATGGCGAAGTCGAGAGCTACACAAGTTTTGGACCACATTAATTTTAGTTTGTCATGTAGGTCATAGTGGAGAGTAGTAGTTGTTTTTGCAAGTCATAGAGGTTGAAGTGAGGAGTTTCATGAGTTGTGGGTCATATAGACAATAGTTAGTCACATAGGTAGTAGTGATGAGTTACATAACTCTATTATGTCATATAAATTGAAGTTGGGAGCTCCATAAGCTGCAAACCACGTAAGTTATAGTTGGTCACGTAACTCATTTTGGAAAGAAATAGTAGCGTCCATAAGCCATAGAGATCGAAGTAGGGAGTTGCATGAGATGCGGATCACATATGTCGTGGTCAGTTACATCAGTCGTGGTCATAGAAGTTGCATGAGCTGCAATAATGTTTGTAGGTCATAATGGTTGGAGTTAAGAGTTGTATGAGTTGTGGATCATGTAATATATTTTTGGTCACATAGCTCGTAGTGATGAGTTACAATAACATTTGTAGGTTTTAGAGCCCAAAGTTGGAGGCTGCTTAAGTTGTGGATTACGTAGAACATAGCTGTTCATATAGATCATATTCGTGAGCTACAATAACGCTCATAGGCCATGGAGATTGGAGTAGAAAGCTGCATGAGTTGTGGCGTTGTATGTCCTAGTTATTCAGATAAGTTGAAGTGGTGCACCATAATAATGTATGTAGGCCATAGAGACTGGACTTGGGAGTTGCATGAGTTGTTAATTATTTTGGATGTAGTTGGTCACATAGGTTGCAATGATGAGCTACAATAATGTTCATAGCTCACAAAGGTTAGAGTTGAGAGCTGCATGAGTTGTGAAACACAAAAGTGGTACTTGGTTGCATATGTTGTGATAATGAGCCACAATAGTGTCCATAAACCACAAAGGTCAGAGTTGGAAGTTTTAATAACATATGTAGGCCACAAGGGTCGAATTTGAGAGTTGCGTGTGGTGTGGACCACATAAACCTTAGTTGTTGCATAAGTCTCAACTGTAAGGCACATGTTGCAGAACACTCAGTGATGTTGATCATTACTCTGCAACAAATGTCATGACTCTGCAAGAGGCTTTGTTGCAACAAAAACGAGCACTACAATAGCAGAAAGTATTTGTCGTCTTTATGGTTCAAAACAACATTGGAATTCGACTCATTCTTCTTCTGGCCCAGCTCTATCTTCTGTTCTTCTTAATTTCTTGAAGGGAGCATAACTCTATTTATGAAGTATGGGAGTGGCTTCCCCTATAAATAAGAAAGAAATTCAAATCACACAATCAGATGACTTAGAAAGATTCTCACAATTAGACAATCTTTTATGGACATTTAAGCACCATGATGATGTCAAAATTGAGAAATATCAGACTCGTTAGATTGATCTCATCGAGAGGATTGATTTGACTATGAACTTGTCAAATTTGGAATCCATTTAACCTTCTAACTATTCAGCCAAAGCTTTTGAAAGTGATTTAATAGCTTGGTTCAGGAATGATTTCGCGCGAACTATGTCAATTTTAGTGTCATTGGGTTCTTCTAGTCGAGTCGATTGGTTTGACGATAATTTTGTTGAAATAAAAGTCTTAGATAAATTTTAGTCTGAATTTGAATGTTTCTTGCTAAAAAAAATCATGAGATTCACATCATGCCTCAAAATATGTGTAAGATGATAAAAATTTACGAATGGTGTTACTAATAATATATTAAACCATGTTATTTAAGGTTAAAAAATATTTTTCATATATGGCATCACTTAGGACACACTCATGAGGACGCTAAC
>NEWO01000180.1:898150-923810 GCA_003013225.1 Phalaenopsis aphrodite
ATGACGACATAGCAACACACCCTACATACAGTGTAATGACATCTCTCAAAGTTGATGTAGCAATGCACCTTAAAGATTGTGTAATAATGCAACCCGAAGATGGTGTAACAACGCATCCTGAATACGGTGCAACGATAATGTGATAAAATCACCTCACATATTGTGCAATGACGCCTCTTGAAGGTGGTGTAACGATGCACCCCAATGACAATGATTTTCTCTACTCATAAAGCTCTATCATCGCATCTCACTACTATGACATACATGACAAAATATAACTTACAGGGTCTACAACTCATGTAGCTCTTGAATCTGACCCTCATGGCCTATAATCGATATTATAGGTCACCACCACAACCCACGTGATTTGCAGCTTATGCTGCTCGCGTCCCTGACCTTTGTAACCTATGGACATCATCACATTTCAGCATTATGAATTACCTGTTCGACCATGACTTATGTGGTTCGCAACACATGCAACTCTTAACTCTGATCTCTATAACCTAAATATGTCATCACAACTCACCGCTATGATTTACATGACAAACTACGAACTACGTGGCTCAAAGCTTGTGTCAATCTTGATTCAGGTTCCTACAACCCAGAAACATTATCACAACTCACCATTGCGGCTTTATGACCAACTACTTCCTATGTGATACATATATCCTTTAGCTCTAGACTTCGAGTTTTGTGACCTACATATGTCATCACAATTCACCAATATGGCCTACATGACCAATTATGGTCTATGTGATCCACAACTTATACAGCTCTTGACTCCAACCTTTATGGACTATGAACATCATCATAGCTCACCGCTATGACTTGTGTGACCAAGCTACGGCCTACAGGGTCCCCAACTCATGCTCCTGCTGACATTATCCCTTGCAGCCTTTGGCGTTATCACAACTCATCATTATTAGGGCTGTAAAAAAAACTCTTTGTTTGCGAACAGCTCGTGCTCGGCTCGTTCGTTAAGTAAACAAGTCGAACACGAACAAGTTTTTAAAGGTCGAATTATAAATGAGTCGAACACGAACAGTTCTTTGTTCGCTCGTGTTCGGCTCGTTTTAGCTCGGAATAAAAAAATATATATATAATTATTTGTATAATAATATATTACATATATTATTTATATAATAATATATTATATATATTTATATTTAAGTTTAAATCATAACATCTCATGTGTTAACGTGGTTAATCCCTTATTTTGTATATATTTGGTTCATGTTTGAATCCCACACTTTACATCTATTTTTTTAATTTAATTTTAACGAGCCAATTTTGAGCCAAACACAAGCCGAACACGAACACACTGTTCATGAGTCAATTTTGAACATGAGCCGATTTAGAACACGAGCTATTTCGAACAAGCCGAACACGAGCCAAGCCTAAGCTCTCTCAAGCTCTGCTCGTTTACAGCCCTAATCATTGTGGCTTAGGTGACCCACTTATGCCTACAAGTTTCACAGCTCTTGCAACTCTCGATTCTAGCCCCTACAACTTATGAACATTATCACAATTCATCGATATGGCAAATGTGATCAGCTATGGTTTTCATGACTCAGGGTCTATTTGGCGCGGCTACCTAGCTGCTGTGCGACACCGCCCCTTGATTATTTTGCGTTTGGGGCGGCGTCTCCTCTGTGGCAGGCCGCAAATCTAGTGGAAAGCGGAACGCGGTTAGTGACCCGTGGCCGAGCTTCGCGGCAGATTCGTTAAAGTGGTTTTACGTTGGTGCCCACTTGCCCTAAACACTAGCGGAGCTTTCCCTTTCCCGGATCTCCTCAACTCCCGAACGTCCGAGCATCTTCGTCTTCCCGAGCGAAGGTTTCTCATCTCCTCCTCTTCGCCAACTCCCAGCATCACTTCTGTCAGCCTAATTCGTCCTCGTCCCGCCTGAAGTTTTGCTCCTCACAGAATTCCAGTTGGAGAAACCCTGCCGGTCCTTTGGTCGAAGTGATAAAGTGTTTTGTGAGTTTATTTTTTATCATCTAATCTAATTTCGTACTCATCATTTGTGATTTCTAGGACATTATAAAGTTTTAGTACCTTTTTTGTCTTACTTTAGAGCAATTTCATTTCACATATACCATGGAAGAGGCCATAGAAGGAATCAAAGTCATGGTTATGGTGAAATTCTGTTTAAAAGTGTTTAAAACTGTTTGAGTACCTAAAAAGTTTATAGTTACTTGCAATTTATAGAAGTTGTAGTATGTCTTAATTTTTTGAACTATTTATGAGTATTAAATATGTCACTATCACAATTCTGTTTTAAACAATTTTACCAAATAGGGACAACATGACCATTTTTCCAGCAACAACTACCCCAAAACTGTTTTCACACAACTGCACCAAACACAGAACCAGCTTCCCCGCAGCAGCTTCCTGGGACAGCGCAGCTGCAGCTGAAAAGCAGAGAAGCTGCAGCTGCGCCAAACAGACCCTCACAACATCTGCAACTTCATGTTACGGCCTCGATAGCCAACCAATAGAAGCAATCATCCGCGACCCACACGGCCAACCATTACCATAATTTTTAACTACAAACTATATGACAAGTTGGTGCTACAACNATTTTTAACTACAAACTATATGACAAGTTGGTGCTACAACCATTATCTATGATATTCACAGCCAACTACTGTCTCCATAACAATTCACAGCAACCCTTGCAACATACTATCACTGAGAAGTACATTCATACACCCAGACCATGATTATTATCAATGAACCACTATTATACATTTGCAATAATCAACTTTGTAACTTCATTATCTCTAATTCAAGAGAAAAGTAAATGTGAGAGTACTCACAATTCATAATGAATTATTTCACTTGGCCTGGTCCTACTGATTTTTCCCCTTTCTAATGTGTGTTGGGTTTCAATGCAACGCCAAAACAATAATTCATTACTCCATTATTGGGGACCTTCCGACATGCATCATGATAGCTTCCTTTAGTCTAGTTTATGTGTTCTTCTAATAATAGGAAATTAACTTTTTCCCATTAAGGGCTATTAACATATTCTAATTTGCCCACAAACAATTTGGATTGAATAGACTAGACCTTAATATTTTATGTTTATAAATTTTTCATGATAAAAATAATTCTTTTATGTATGTACACTTAAAGTTATATTATAGTCATTTAAAATAGTATTATAAGCATCTTCGTAACAAATGAAAAGAAATACATTTATGAATAATTTTGATGTAATTGCATTATAATAAATAATTCTTTAATCATTTTATAATTATTATAAAAACTAATAATTGTCTCATTACATGCTTGTATCATTGTTTCTATGAGCATCTGCTGATCAGTCGTCGCCTTCTGCTCTTTAATTGCGGAAGGATTTTTTGTTTAATTATTAATTTACTTAAGTATTTCGTGGAACATAATTACAATTAATGGTGCTATAATGATAAGATTAAAATTTTAAATTTAGCTGTTGTCATTAAATATTTACTATTTTATTTACTACATAATAAATATTTAATAACTTAAAAATGTATGATTATATATGTATGCATGTATTATGGTGGTAGACGGCGATTATTGATAGCTGCGATGGCTGGTCAATGACTACACGTCGAGCAAACCAAATGCCTTGAGAACAACTGAACACGAACATATATTGATGTTTGTTAGAAGATTCGCAGCGATAAACTAATGTTTAGTGTTTTTAATCTTACACAAAAATCTAACCAGAATAAATATAATTAGTAGAGACACCGTAAGTTTAATTTTACAGGAAAAACTTGAAAAAGGAAAAATCACGCCCAGTTAGAAGTAATCCACTTTAGCGTAATGGGTACATGTACATGCCCTTATCATACACTAGGACTCGTTGAACAACAGTAGGGAGCGGTAGCGGTTGCCAGAACTTCGGTACACTGTCTACGAAGTGCGTTGATGGGTGGTGTTCAGTGCTCTATAGATTGCCCGCTACTCTATGACTTTGGTCGATACCCCACACAGTATTTCGTCACTCTGCAATGTTGGTTGCTGCTCCACACGATGCTTCTTTACTCCGCAATGTTGATCAATTTTCAGTAAAGTTCTTTGTTACTTTGCATTGTTCGTCGTTGTTGAACAAGGTGCTTCGTTATTCCGTGCGGTCGACGAGCAATGGTCGAAGGTGGTCGGCGGTGGTCGACAGCGATAGGAGTAGGAAATGTTCGTCGGATCTTCAGTGCAGAACACTTGAATTCAGCTCTTTCTCTCCTCAACTCTTCTCCAAGCTTAGGTCTTAGCCCCCCTCTCATAAAGATGTTAGGGCTCCATTTATAAAGCCAAGGAGCTGCCTCCCGTTAAATAAGAAAAGAAACCGAATCACTCTATCAGATGACTCAGAAAGATTTCCTTGATCGTACACTAGTTTGCAAATATTTGAGTGTCTGCATGCTATCGAAATCAAGTGATTTTAAGCTTTTTGAATTCGTCTCGTCAAGACGCTTGATTTGACTATAAACATTTTAAATATGAAATTCATTTGACATTACAAATGAGCACTAAAAATTATCCTAAAACTTCAATAACTTAGTAAGTTTATATCAATTCAACTAATTAACGCTTCCCTATTTATTATTATAATGAATAATTTTAAAAAGAGTAAAATGTCAAAATAACTCCTTGACTATTTCCATTACATCATGATTCACGAGCAAACAAAAAAATATTGATACAGTTAATGAACCGACAAAATAACAGTGATTTTTCTTAATATATTTTTCGGAATATAATATCATCTCGAGACATTAAGACAAACCAAATTGTCTGTTTGATGCAGCCACAATGGCTATTTCATTCAAGCTTTACATGCATACCTCCCAACTCCTATGTATTTACATATCTAACACCTAAATTTCAATTTTTACACGCATGCCACCTTACAAAAAAGTAATATTTTTAATGTCATGTGAAAGATTTTAGTTGATATAAAGGTAAAAAAGTAAATTTTGGGTGTTGGTATATAAATACATAGAAATTGGGTGGTATATGTGTAAATGCCCCTCCATTTAAATAATCAGAGCCCTAAATTACTGGTCAATGTTTTTCGTTTCTCATGCAGAGGATTTGACCCGCAACTGTTTAGTTATAATAATAATAACAAAAAAATTAATTAATAAAAAAAGACTGGTCAAACTTATAGACAAAAAGTCCAAATAAGACTAAATGCTAACTGACTCTTCTTTTGTTTGCCGAGAACTTGAGATTATTAGATTAGAATGATTTACAGTATAAATGGTTGAAAAAAAGGGGGGAAATTTACATATGTAGCACATAATTCTTATATATTTACATAACTCACAAATAAACTTACATATTTACATAAAAACTCAAATCTTTAAAATCACATCAAAAATAACACTACAACTTTTTACAAGTGAAATACAACTTTTTTATGCTAAGTTTAAATCACTGGAGTGATATGTATGTGCATATGAAAGTTCAGCTGTGAGATGTGTAAATAGATATTTATGTAAATTTCTTAAAAAAAAAAAAAGAAAAGAAAAACAAACGAGGACTTCGTGGTATTTGAAAAGACAAGTAGGATATCATGAATTTAACACTAATATAAGCTATTTACAAAGTTAACCAGTATAAATACAAGAAAGTCCATAACTTTGTTAAGCAATCACAAGCATTTACAGTCCTCTCTAATTAAGAGATCAATAAGGTGGCTTTGTGTGAAGAAAAAACCAAAAAACAAACCATTAATACATATAATTTAGAAAAAAAAAAGTAAACTTTAAACCACAGGAGATCTACAAAAGACGAGAGCTGTTGTTCCAGAGGTCAGTGAGGCTTCACCAATAAGCTTGAGCTGAATAAGAAGCCATATCAGGTTCAATAATGGCCCTTTAAACTTCTCTCATCTCCTACAAGGTCCTAAAGATTTAAAAAAACAACTTTTTAATGAGACAATAAACCCCCTCCAATGGCTTCCTCCATGGGGAAAACAAAAATGGTTTATTCAAATTATAGTAAAGCTGGATCATTCAGTTCAAACTAGCAAAACTTACAGAGACTGATAAATAATGAAAAAAATATGCTGAGAAAACAAAGTTGGAAAATTTACACACATACCAATCTATTCTTATATATTTACATATCTAATACCGAAACATCAAGTTTGACGTAAACTCCAACTTGTCTATGCGTTAAAAATGTGCATTCTACTTTTTAAAAGTTAAAATAGTGCCAGTTTTTATGTGGTATGATAGATTTGATTGGTATAAATGTAAAAATTAAAGTTTAGGAGTTAAATATGAAAATACATAAGAAACCAGTGATATGTATGGAAATATGAAAGTTTAGGCACTCACGCTGCAGATCAAGGGTACTGGTTTCTTCTGATTCTTAGATCAGGAACTCGAAGCAGAAATGTCTTCAGCTCGAGGGTTTAAGGTTCCAGGATTCATTTTCTGAACCTCTTCTCTAGTGTATATATAAATCTTGCGAACAATGTCACAGAATTCACTGTAAATAAGATTAAAATATGTGGTTAGGTGTAAAAGAGCGGCTTGTCTTCTTTCTTTAAGTATTTGATGTGAAAGTTGAGATATTTATTAAGGCATTAATGGAGAGAATATACTTACTATATAAATCGCTGTAGAAAAGATTAAAATATGTGGTTAGGTGTAAAAAAGTGCTCCTTTTTGGGTTTTCCTGAGTATTTGATGGGAAAGTTGAGATTTCTATTGAAGTCTTTTAATGCATTAATGGACAGAATATACTCACAACAGAACTATTCGTAAATAAGATTAAAATATGTGGTTAGGTGTAAAAAAGACCTCATTTTTTCTATTTTCTTGAGTATTTGATGCGAAAGCTGAGATTGTTAGTCTTTTAGGGAATTAATGGGAGGAATATACTTACTAAAGACCTCGCTGTAAATAAGATTAAAAGTTAGGTGCAAAAAAGTGCTCTTTTTGGGTTTGGTTTTTTTTTTTTTTGGGAGTATTTGATCTGAAAGTTAGGATTTTTATTAAGTCTTTTAAGGCATTAATGGAGAGAATATATACTTACTGCCATGGATCATCTCCAACAAGCATTATATCTCCCTCATCGTCGGTATACACAACCAACCAGTTATTAGTGGAAGCCAGTAAGTCGCCTCCAAACTCAAACATTTTATCTAACTCTGCAAAGAGCTCATTATAGTCAATAAATCTTGTAAGATCTACAGATCTCCCAAGCGCTATTCCTTGTTTATGAACCTGAAATAATAGGGAAATTAAAAAAAAACATAAAGTTATAAAATTAAAAGATAAACTGGGAACAAATCTGAAAAATGACCCAAATTTGATAAGGATAAGCATTTTCTCATTGGATTTGAATTGAGATGATTTGATTGATTGGATAGATATTGCATACATCTTAAAGCAATGGTCAAATGGGGCATTTACATACATACCACACAATTCTTGTGTATTTACATATCAATCATCAAAATATTCATATTTACACACATACCACTCAAATCTTTAACAACACATCAAAAATACACCATCACTATCTTATTATAAGTGAAATACACCTTTTCATGCACAATTTTGTGACCCCAAGGTGCTATAAGTGTAAATATTAAACCCTGTATGTTTGATATGTAAATACATAATAATTATGGTGCATGTATGTATATTTCCCTAAATTGTATTTGTGAGAGGACAATAAGAAAAAGCTTAACACAAATTGCATAGCTCCTTTTTCTAATATTGCACAATACAAAAACAAAAACTAAGAAAAAAAGAGGAATCAACACAAGAACAATGCTGAAGGCAAATCTAACAAACTGGATGACAAAAATTGGGAAAGTTAAGGTCTGTGTAAATAATACTAAAGAACATGCTATTTACTGCAAATAATTTTTTTAATCTCTCACTAGCAAGCTTTGAAAATCAAATAAGGAACTTTCTTTCAGGTAGGATCCATTATCGAAAAGAAAATTTTGCCTCCTTTCATATGCTGTCATTATAGAAAAAAATGCACTGAGAAAATTAGAATAAAATGAGAAGCATGCTATATAAAAAAGATAGTCAATAAACCTTGGTACAGCTTCTTATTGATCTAGTTGCAGGCTTCTTTTGCACCACCTTAGCAGTTTGGGGACATGATTGAATAGATTTCTCATGGTCACTAAGCGATGAAATGGTATCAATAGATTTTCTAACTATAGACTGCTCAAAAAACTGAGGGGCAGAGGTGGCGACGGCAAGACCGCCGGCAGTGACGGTGGTGGCACCGAGAACATTTGGTTGTGGTAATCTAGCTGCTCCTTCGCTAGACAACTCCGCCTCTTCACACGTGTTCACTTGAGAAGGGCTGTCATTGAGATTAAAACCAAAAAGTTTGTAATTTCCGCTTTCTTTAGACATAGTTGATTCGTTATGGCCACCATTGAAATACTGTAAGTTCGTAGCATTTGTCAGCGCCAAGTCTTCTGCTCTGGAAATCGGTAATGATCGCGTAAACCAGTCTAGCGAGCGCTTCTCAGATGCGTGATCTTTCTTTAATTCGTATCCTCCAACCCCACAAAATGCTTGATTCTGTGTTGGCAACTTTTCTTCAGAATTCAAGTAAGGATGAGCAGGCATCGAAGAAAAATGGTTAAGTTCGCCTTCTTGATTGGAAAAATAGTTCTTCAGAGACTTTGGATTGTCAAAAGAACCACCAAAGTACGGAATCCCATAACAGTTCAAATCACCGGAGGCTCGAAAACCCGTTAGCATGTCGGCGTATGAAGTTTCGTGCCTGAACATCGGAACAAAACCTTGATTTCCCTCATTTTCTTGAGAATTTTCATGATATGTAGGCCAAAAATTGATTTTTGAACTCGAATCTGACTCATTTCTATGAGAGGTATTATTCGTAAGATTCAAAACATCATCTTTTTCTGTTGGTTTTGCAGTCCCATGTGTTTGTGAAGGCTCTGTGTTGGCTTTAGATGTTCCTTAAAAAGGTGAAGGATTTTTTCAGATAAATAGTAAAAATGCAGCATTTTTGGACAACTGAAAGTTGTTTATTGGTCTTAATGTTATAAATATACCCTCTCTTGTAAGAACAGAAGAATCAGTAGAAGAAGGCGCCGCATTAAATCGAGGTCTCTTGGGTTTTGATGCTGGCAATGGTTTAAGAGGAAGAGGACTCACACCTGGTTCTATTTGCCAAGGGGAAACTCTCTCGGGACGAGGAACAGAAGAATTTTCGTCCCACCGCACCTTAAATCACATCAATGAGTAATCTATTCAATCAACAAAGCAGCAGAAAGTCCAAAAAGGGGGGCATTTACAAACAAACCACACAAAATTATTACACATTTACATGTCTAGCACCTAAACCTTCATATTTACATGCATACCACTCAATTCTTTAACATCACATCAAAAATACAATATCATCGCCTTTTTAAAAATGAAATACATCATTTCATGCATAGGTTTATGATACAAAGGTGCTCTAAGTTTAAATATTAAACTTTGGGCATTAGATATGCAAATACAAAATAATTATGAGGTATGTATGCAAATTTCCCACAAAAAAAAAAAAAAAAAATACTACCTTTAGACACCTCCATTTTGATCCAATCCAATTGCTGGAATCCACGCCTCCTATACCAACTATTGTACCAGTGAATCTATCCAAAAGAAAATTAGAGAAAAATTAGATTAAAAAAAATAACCATTCAGACATTTGGGATTCAATAGACACATTGGGTACAATTATTTATAATTTAAATGAGATTTTATACCTTTGCTCTGGGGCCTCCTCACCTTCAAACTTCATCCTGAATCTCATTCCAATTGAATATTCTTTCTTCAGAGAATCCACATACTGATCAAATGGAATGATGAAATTACAAGGGCTTGTCCTGTAACATTTTTTCAATTGCAGAAAAAGCTCAAACAACATAAATAGCAAAAAGCTTCAAATATAAAGCACTAATAATCAACTTTTGGTGATTTATGATATCTTAATCTGCTAACCTTGGTTTGTAGTAAACAGTAAACATTGTTCCAGTAGTAACAGCATGCCATGCAGTTGCAAGGACCCCAAGGTGCATGCTATGACTAGAGATAACCGAGGAAGAAACATTTGTCTGTTGCCTCATCGCTCGCCTCACCCCCACACGAAGTTCTCCGTTCTCACCTCTAAAATCGCACAAAATTTGCTTAGAGCACCGCCATATTAGACATAATTTATCATCACAGTTAAGAGTTTTATAAACTAACAGCTGACCTCAGAAAAATAAAAGCATCACCAGCAACAAGCCTTTTAGAACTAACAAATACACTCCAGCCGCTCTGTAGTAGATGTCGTTTTGGTTGTCCTGTTTATTTCAAAGATAAAAACTAAGATACAACTTAAATGATATTGATATCAATTATCAATCAACAGAGATGCAATTAACACTATAGAAGAAGAAATAACCAAAAAAGGTAGCGACTTTCAACTACTGCCCCATTATTTCTAGGGGCATTTACATACATACCAACCCATTCTTATGTATTTTTACATATCCAATATCTACACTTTGATTGTTAAATTTATACCACCCTGATCTTTCATATCATATCAAAAATAATATTATTTTAACTTTAAAAAAAGTGAATGTATGTACCAAAAATACCAACACAAATCTCAGAGAGAATGAATGACCAAGAGAAAAGAGCCTCCTTTCGAGGAAAGCAATCAACCGACAATCCAAGACCAATCATGAAGCTGCATCTCCAAACTCGGGAAATGTTCAAGCTCCGGAGATGGTTTTCAGCTCGGCAGCGGCAAGACCCGCCGAATATGAAGCATGAATCATCCTGACAGCGAGTTTCATCGGACAGCTTGTGCGAGCTGCTACAAAATCCGCTTAAAACCTTACAAGGTTGGGAGATCCGACCGAGGTGAAAAACTAACCAGGTAGGCGAGACACGAGCCTTGTTATACTCGGGCTGAAGGGAAAAATGAGCCACGACTCACTAAGAAAAAAGCCGACCAATCACATTCGACCGACCAATCCTTTATCCGGACTGAACGACCACCTCACAAACCGAATTCTTTAGCCGACTGTGACAAAAGACACTGAGCAAGATTGTCATACGACAACACCTTGACCGACCAACACATATTACAAAGGGCACAGATGTCACTCGATCAGTCATCTTAGTCGGTTGACTTTAAGCCAGCTAACCAGTCAATTACCGCAAATGTTGGAATTCAAATTGTAATACAAATATAACATAGAATCTACACAATCAATTAGAATCTTAATGACATTAAGAGCAGTATTCACAACTATTTCGACCATTTTATGATTGTACAAAACACGTCTCTATAAATACGGGACAAAAATGCAAATAATGGGGACAGTTCCCTTGATTCTCCCTAAAAAGATCCCAAGCTTTTTTTATTCTCTCTTCCTTCTCTCCTTCACCAAGCTCTAACTCTCGGAGTGTGATCCAAAAGGACAAACTAGGATCCAACAGTGAAATAAACATTTACATGCAGAGGTGAGGTGCTATATATGTAAAGATTGAAGTCCAGTTGTTAGATATGTAAACAAATAAAAATTGAGTGGCACGCATGTAAATCTTCCTTATTTATACTGAATTGTTGCAATAAATTGCAAAAAATTATTAATATCCGTCTTTCTATTTACCCAAAACACGAATCATCTAAAAATATCAAATAACTAAAAATCACGGAGGCATTTGGTCGTAACCAAAATATTGAGTTAATTCTAAGAGTATGGATCTATAACATAAACACAAATAACAGCAAGGATCTACAACAGGAACTCAGATTATCTTCCTAATCTCAATGATCGCTAAGGCAAGCTTTGTTAAAATCAATGTTCAGAACAAAAAAAATCAAATCTTAGAGCTGCTGAACAAGAACAAATCATCTAAATGAACCAGCTTTCAACGGCCATAAGAACACCTAAGAAAATTACAACCAAAACGAGAACAAATTTGCAATCATTACCCCGAAAAATATGGCGAAAACGCCACTCAATCCCATGTAAATCAAAGGCCACAAGTTCCTGGCTTGGAGGCTGCCCACTCATATCCTGATTATCAGAACAAAAATACATCAATCGATCAAATGAACATACATTAATTGATACAGTTTAATCGGAATCATAATCCAAATATATAGAAGCTAAAACAACGAACCAAAGGAGGAAGACACTCATCAGCGTGGCGTCTTAACACAGAGAAACCACCATGAGTGCTCGTATCAGAAGCAGTGAGAGTCTTGCAAAACGAATGAACTTGAGGCCTTCGCGGCGGCCGCAATGGCTCCTTCTCTGCAACTTTCTCATCTTGCTGAAACCACACCAAATAGCAAAACGATAACAAATAATTCCAAAACTTTTGAGTAAAAACAGGTAAGTGAATCAAAAGCCTTACATTTGGCTCAGGGAAGAGAGTTATCTGTGCAAAAACCTCATCTGTGTCGGGCTCAGCCTTCATGAACAAAAAACCTTCATTAATTTCCAGCAATTTTTCTATCTCTATTCTGAAAGCCAATAAAAATATTCCGCAGAGGGATTGAATACCTTCAAATCGATATTCACCACACGGCAAAGGATCTTGGGAGGGAGATCATAGACCGGCATCTTCCGGTCAACCATCTGATTAGTTGAAGCCTCCATCTGAAAAACCGTAAAACCACAAATTAATTCCGAGCGAAATTCGCCATCGAAGAGAGAAGAGCTGAACAATACCTGTTCGATGTGTCCCTGGGGGAAATAGAACACCAGCTCCCCCACGCGCGGGACAGTAACCAGCGGACCTGCGCAGGCGTACCAGAGCTCGTTGTACAGCTCGTCTTCCATCTCTGAGACCAAAACGACATCTGTTAGTTCAATTTTACGGTGGGATTCCCCAGATCCATAGATCGAGCAGAATCGCAAACCTTTTAGGGCAGAGGAAGACGAAATGCTGTCCTTTCGGCCATTTACGCTGCCGGCGAGCTTCACAGAGGCGTCCGTCGACGCCATGTTGATGGTGAAGCTTGATATCTCACATCCACTGTGGGACAAAGGGCTGTGGGACTCCGAAATCAGGAGCCGTAAAACAGCAGGAGATCGGATCAGATAGGAGAGAAACCGCCGGGATGCAGTAGAAATCGAGAAAGGTGGGATTTTGACAACACAATGTCGCCGGATTTGAGCTTCGGCTCCACTGTATTGCTCGGAATCACTCAATCTTCCGCGCGCTAATTGAGGAACTAAAGAAGTAGCTGAAGAGGAAGGGGGGAGAGACAGAGAGAGAGAGAGAGAGAATGTACTACGGCTGGCAATTTAATTCTCAATTTTATTTTAGAAATTAATTAAAAATTCATCAGCAATAATCTAATAATTTAAATTTAAACAGATAAATGTATAAAATACAGTCTAAAAATAATTCCCAATTATTTATATAAAATCATTTTAATTTTCAAACTCATATAGCATCAGAAGTTCTCTATCTCTTTAAATTGAGGTTGAATTAGTTCACATAAAAGTCTATTAAAACTCAATTTTAAAATATTTAAACTATTTTGAGGATTCTATAAACTCTAAGATTAAACAATCTTATGTAAATATAAAGACATTATGTTGGCCTTTTACTATATATATGTGTGTAATGTTGTAATATCTAAATTTCATAAAAAGGTATTAATATTATTTAATTACACATAAATTTCATTTGTTTCGTGTATAATCTTAATAAAAATTACATTTTGATTAAACTAAAAAACTAATATTAGATGTATAAATATACATATTGTTCTTATGATTGTGGCATATTAATACTATTTAATACATATAAATACATTTAAATCACCCCTACAATTACACTAATAGTTAGAATTATTTTTTAGTTTTTATTAACAAAATACAATTAATTTGAATCAGCTGAGGGTGAACGCAGCGAAACGTGTGACGCGAGACATGTGTCCCTAATGTGGGGCCCGCTCGTGTAGCCTGCACAGCCGGCAGCGGCAGGTCCTCGTGAAATGGGCCCCAGTAAAACAGCTGCGCCGGCCCACGGGACAGGCCCGGCCCGGGCCGACAGAACTCCCCAAACCCATACTCCCCGTATCCCTCAACAGCCGACCGACTTCCCACGTGCGTTTGTCCACGTGCCAACACCCTCGCCGCACATCTTCCGACGACCTCACTTGCTGATGGAAATCAACGGCAGGATTCCTCCAAATAATCAGACGCTGATTATTTAAAATAGTTTTAATCATTTTGTATTTCATTTCTTAAAAATTAAATTCATGCCACAGTATTTTAGCTTTAATAAATGATCATTTCATTACTAAAAAATTATATGATCAACTTTTAATCGATCCCAAATAAAATGATTAAAGTATATTTAATTTTTTTAATAATAATTAAATAATCAAATAATCTATAAATATCATATGTTTACATTCAAATGTCTTGATTACAGGATTATGATGAGCATAAAATCACTTAATTTTTATGCTACAAGGTATTTTAATATTGAAAGAAATTATCAATGATTTAGAATATATATATATATATATATATCATCGATGTAATATTTTAAATAATTTTTTTTACTTAACTTCAAAACATAATGAATTAAGTTGCATTCATTGAATGCTTAACCATAATCTTGTCTTGATTTTTTAGAGAGCTTAGATATCTCGTTACCTCTAAAATTGTAGCAATGATCAATGCCAATGACCACTTATAGTAACAATCATTTCCCGAGCATTTATGTTCAACTGTTATTATAGGTTTGCTATTTACAATTTATCATTGCTCGACTTATTTCTCCATTGTCAGTTCTTGACTATCATTATTCAGTTGTCGTCACTTTATTGTTATTGACTAACAATCATCATCATCAACTTATTATCACGAAGTTCATGGCATCATAAGCTATCATTAACTTATGGTTGAAAATAAGTATTCCAATTTTCAAGAAGTTAATGATTGCGACATTTTGTTATGATATTGTACATCCAAAAATAGATCTTCAAAATAACAAGAAATCTCAAACACTAAATGAGCCATTTTGGATCCAGTGGATCGAGCTCATTTCATTGCGCATCAAGAGCACTAATTTTGACAAGACCACTCAGTCGTACACGCTAGCTTCACCTTTTGGAAGTGACAATTACCAAACTTCCTTCTCAGAAGGCCACACAAGTTTGTTCGACTAAACTCACTTGTACTGGGTATTCAAGCAAGTTTCTTAATTTGATTAAGTTCGCCCACACTCTTCGAACTAAGGAGCTATCCAACATTTGCATTTATCAAGTTCGTTAAACAGTCATTCACGACAATACAGAAGAAATTCAACGTCATCATCATCCATGCTATTTCCGCACCCGTATGCATGTATGCCCATTCTTTTGAGTTAGTATAAATATTTCTGCATTGTTCTTATTTTTATGCTTCATGTGACCATATTGTGTTATTGTGCATGTATTTGTCAATCCCACTAGTTATGTCTACTTCATCTATTAAATTTGGAGTCTTATTTTTAAATATATAACAATTCCTTTTTTTTTCACCATAAATATAATACTTTTTAAATAAAAAAATATAAAAGAATATACGAATATATAATATTATAATGATAATTATGAACACTAGGAATAAAAGACAAAGGAGTTCCTTTCATGTGTGTCGGAGGATTATATTCAAATCATGGGAAAATGATAGGTGTGATTAATTCTATAAATAATTGGTGACTTTACACCTAACGGAAAGGATAATAATGTTTAGCTATGATAAGCTTAATTAATTAAATTTAATACTCTAACCCTCTTTATCTTTTTAAATAAATTAATCAAATTAATCTCATTAATATTTTAACTATGCCGGAGGAACATTTACATACAAATAACTCAATTTCTTAGTATTTATATGTCTAACAGCAAAATTTCAATTTCTACAGATAAAATAGTTATATTTTAGTGCTTGATATGCAAATAAAGAGAAATTTTGTGGTATGCATGTAAATGTCCCTTAATATTTTAATTGCACCGAATAAATTCTGTGCCAATTGTAGCCTGGAAGGGATTTTTACATCCTCATTTTATTTGAGTTCAATGCAATAATTTTTAAATATTAATTTAGTTAACTGTTAAATATCGTCTTATCCTAATATCAACGATTGTAAAATTTTAATTTAAATTATATATATATAATTTATATATTGCTTGCTTTTAGAGCCCTAATTAAGATTAATACACAAATAAATTAATACCGACCAATCTAAAACGTAAATTAGCAGATAAGACAGAACCGACAGTTAATATTTTACAGCTCATTGTTCAACTCTCTTACATATTTTAAGAGAGATTTTTGCAAGAATTATTTCATGTAAAATAAAAAAAATTGCGATGCATGTGTTCAAAATACTTAAAGCATGGTCGAAAATGTATTGACTATTAATTGGAGAATCAAATGAGATTTTTTATTTTTTGAAAGAAATGGTCGAAGGCTATTATACGAGACCCGATCATCTTTCATAAATCTAATAATTCGAGTACCACACCCTACATTCGTGAGGAATCGAACCCCAGACCAGAGGGGATATACAACTAACAAGAAGATGTCCGATCAACTTATCTGAGTGTGTGTATGTGTGTATATCTGTGTGTGTGTGTCGCGTACTCCACTGTATAAGACCCCTTAGAACAGGGTTTCAAATCCCCTCCGACACTGTTGGTCTTAAGAAGACGGTTCTCAAATTGTTATACACATTAGGAGTGGCTCGAGGCTCTTACAATAGCCTATGGACATTTATTTTGTGATATATATATATATATATATATATATATATATATATATATATATATATATATATATATATATATATATATATATATACATATCCATCTATCCATCTATCTATGAGAGTCTCCATTATTTTCTTTGTTATTTAAAGGGTTATTACTATTATTATGAAAGTCTGTCCAAAGTCATAAAGCTGATGTTGCGAGAACCCAATTTCTATGCCAGCTTGGTCATGTTTTGGTGGTGACATATGAGAGCCATAGATCATTTTTTTCTAGTATATGATAGCCTACTTCTTATCCAAATTTATTTAAATACAATTCAAAATTTCATAGTCAAAACTTAGAAAATTGCACACCTTGAAAATGTAATTTGTGCTTATCCAAAACAAAATAGATGCATTTCACATTCAAATGAACCCAAATTGCATAATAATTTAATATTTATTTGGTGTCTCATTATTCATGTTTTTCATGACAAATTACTTGTGGTTGGGTGGAATGTTATGATCATTATGTTGAATTTTGTCTAGTTTTTTTATGAGCTAAATATTTATAAAATAAGCCCATGTAATTACAAGGAAACAGAAGAGTGTGAAAATTCAAACGAGAACCTTGTTGGGGCAACACATAATGAGTGATTCCCTTGACTTTATGTCACAAAAGCGCATTGTTTTAATGTATAAATTGACTTTCTAGCCAGCTTGATGTGATTAAAGTATAGGTGTTAAATCACTTGGTTTTATCAATTGTTAAATAAGTAAGCTAAACAAATATTTTGTTTTGATTCATATAATTTGATTTCTTGTCCAAATTCAGTGTTTGTGGAACATTTATTGTTTTATGAAAAAAAAAAAAAGACTAGGCATGACTCACTTCGAAATTATTAATATTTAATTTAAAATAATATGCGAGAAACTTAATTATGAAATTATTATCTCTATGGTCGAAAATGAAATGTTTTGCCTTGAGTAGTTACTATTTTGTTCAAATTTAGGGCTCATTTGAGGCTGCGACAATGTTTTGTTGTGGTATTTTATACATTAGAGATGTCTACACGAATCTCAAAGGGAACGAACGATCGAGATAAAAGAGCTTTCCATCGAAGTAAGCAACCAACCGATGATTGAACGTAGAGCATGTGAAACCAAGTCTCCGAGCCCGGGATAGGTCTAAGCTCTGGAGATGGTTCCTTGTTCGGTAGCGGCGAGATCTACTGAGAGTGAAGTGTAGATAATCCCGACAGTAAGTCTCATTGGATATCTCGCATACACAACGAAAAGATATGCGCCAAGACCCTATGAGATAGGGAGATATGCCGGAGGCGATAGACACGCCAAACATTCGAGACACAGGACCTGTAAGACTTGAGTTGAACGACAAGTGAGCCACAACTCACCTAAGCGCAGTTGGTCGACCAACCAGGGACGAGTGAGATTGTCATACGACCAAGCGCCTCAACCGACTGACATGTACTTCGGAAGGCACAATCGCCACTCAACCGATAGCCTCAAGCAACCAAACTTAGACAAGTAGACCCTCCGATTACCACTATGTTAAATTCAAATTGTAATATATATATATATATATATATATATATGGTACATTCCATATAATTAATGAGAGTCTGAATCATATTAAGAATGAATTCCATAATTTTTTTCTCATTCATATAGTTGTACAAAATACACTCCTATAAATATGAGACAAAAATACGACTACAGTAGACTCTCTCCCCCAGATCTATCGAAAGTAAACACTTGACCCACTATACTATTTTTTCTCTCATTCACTCGACTCTAACTCTCGAAGCGTGTCCATAAAAGTCAAATTAGGATCCAATATTCTAAAAGGTGGTTGTGGTGAGCGTGTAAATCCTCCAGATAAGAAACAGAACTAACTACGAAGGAAAAACTTCCCAAAGAGAGATAACACACACAAAAAACAACAGAGACGCTACACAACCAGATGTCCATGCGCAAGTCCAAAGGCTTGCAAGCCCAAATGACTCTTAGGATGGATCAATTCGATGTCTTTCGAGTAGCAATCACCCAGATGAATGACCAAACATCTCTCTTGGAGGTGGAACCTCAAGGGGCTCGTCCCCAAAGAGAGAGCCACATCTGTGCAGACAAACAAGCGGTGGGAAGAGCAAACGTGAGTGCCTGTCTAGTCACTCGCATGCAAGGCTTTTACTTGCCAAATCAGAGAAGCAATACCATCATCCAAGCTAAGGAACCATCTCTTGGATTCTTACAAAGAGAGGCACGACCCGATCGACCACGTAGCATCATTCGAATCCTCAATCGGTCTACTTCAATTCAACTACCCTATATATATATATATATACACACACACACACTCAACTTTATGAGTAATAAAGAAACAAATATCAATATCCATGGCACCAATAAATGTTATGTAGCAGTACTCAGAAGCAAATTTGAGTCATAATATTTTGATTAAACTTTATAATCATTAAGTCTATCTTAGGATTAGCATATTTTAAATTTTTAATTAATTAATCATATGTTATATTTATCTCACATTCAATCTAATGGTTATAAACTATTGTTTAATCATATTTAAGTACCGATATATTGGCCTTAAAATTTTCCCTTAAATAAATCCTAAGGCGATTAAAATGACAACAATCAGGTGTGGGCAACTCTGGTTAGGCGCCCGCGTGTTTGAAAAAGGGCGGCATTTACATACATACCACCCAATTTCAATGTATTTACATATCTAAAATCTAAACTTTATATTGTACATTTATAGCAGCCAAATCTTTCATACACAAGCAATATGGCATACATGCAAAATTTGAAGTTTAAGTATTAGATACGTAAATATTTTAAATAAATAAAGAACAATCATAAAGGAAACTTTGAAAAGAAGACAAAAAAACATACAGAATATGGGTTGAAAAATGGTGAATGATTTAACATACCAAATGTATTACTTGATATCCCCTTTTAAGTAATTTTCCTTTTTATATGTCGTTTTATTTTTAAGACAATTTGCATAGAGAGGAACCAATTTTTCTTTTTAGGGGAACAAATTTATTAAATTAATAAATTAATTTAAGAAAATGAAAAACACATTATTCAAACTAAAAGTTTGTATTTCATTATCATTAAAGAATTGAACAATGATTACTAACTTTTCAGTCTGTTTTGTGTTGATTGATGATACTGCATAATAGATTTATTGAGACTTAGCTCAAATATTTCTTTCTCAATATATGGTATAAGGAAATCATTGAGCTCGTCTTCAGACATTTGACTGCGTATTTGATGCTTGATAACCTTCATTGCTGTAAAGTTGATGTAAATGTTATAAGTTTGTAAACTAGATGATATCCACAATACTTCTTAACTTTAAGAAGCTATTTTGCATGATCAACAATGCCTTTTAAAAATGAGAAATCATCACTAGACCACATGTCAATAACATAAGGGATAACTTATTATCGAGAGCTATAAGCTCAACAGTAGAAAAATCATTGGGATTTCTTAGTAAGATGAATTAGCTTTATCTTAACAAAATTTGAGAATGAACCACTTAGATTTAAATAAATTATACAAAGAAGCAACTCGGTACTTGCTTCAGAGAAACTATAATTTAACTTTTGAAGTTGCATGTCAATCAGAGTGTAAAATAACTCAACACGATAATGATGCAAATTTGTAATTTCTTCACCTCTCTGTGTTGATATTTGTTGAGCCTTAAAAGCGGAGCTCATATTTGGAATATCAATTTCTAAAACATTATAAAAACAAGACGCTTCTTCTGACAAGGAATCTCATTCATTCTCCCGCATCATTTACAATTGTTCTTTTGATATTTGCACCAGCTTCATTGCATTCTCAATTTCTTAGTCTTTTTTTTTAAGACTGTGACAACTCATTTGTAACCCCTAAAATATCAACCAACAAATGCATTGTGAAGACAAATTCAAAATTTTCTATTACATCGCTTAAAACACTGGCTTCAAATGATTGTTGATCATGCACTTCATTCTTTTTTATAATCTCAAATACTTCAGGTACATATCCATAGATTTTCTTTAAACTGAATGAAGTATAAAAATGTGAGCTGCAATGAGTGTCTCTAGTTATAGCTACCATACATAACTGAAGCTGGTGAGTGAAACAATGAATATAGAATGTTTGAGGATTATCATCAAGAATGAGTGACTTCAAACCATTGAACTCGCCTCACATATTGGATACACAATCGTATCCTTGGCCACGTATCCTATGTAAGCTTGATGAATGTTTTGCAAACATGAATTCAAGAGTTGTTCTGAATGCAATTGAAGTTGTTGAGAAAATATGTTTAACATTAATAAATGTTGAAAGTGATTGGAGCGACAATAGTAGTCCATGATCGAGTTTGTATCGATACATTGATCTTCCCAAAGTGTTCCATAAATCATGCTAAGATGACAAAAGTCAATTTAAAAACGTTAGTGCTCTTTTTAGATGACACATGAAATTACTATTATGGTTAACGAACTGTATAGGTTACAATGTAGAAAGAACCCTTAGAGGCCTCGATAAGGCAATTTTCAGATGAGTTTTCATTGAACATTTACATTCACAACAAAAGAACCAAAGTGATCACATGATTATTTTGGATCAATATATGAAGAGCACATGTAAGCGATCACATTTGAAGAGAGACCATATTTGGAGAGAAGGAAGAGTTTTTAAGACAAAATGCTTCTTATTTGGTGTAAGAATGACAAAAATACCGAAAGAATGACAAAAATACCAAAACAAAGGTGAGAATGAGAACAAAACAATCAAAACTTAAAACACAATTTCGAAACATGATTTGCTATGATAATCACCAAAATGCATGAGAAATACATAAGAATTTGCTGTATACATGTAAATCTTGCTTTTTTTTATTTTTCAATAATTAAATTATTAATGCTGGCCCCATATGCAAAAGAAGATCTAACTCCAACATCAAATGAAGGATATAGAAGCCTTCAAAGTTCTAATCTGTCTCAGACCTGCTTGAAATCGAACTCGTTGAATTCAAACAATATATTATAAAAAGCCACTGCTCAGCCTTACCAACATTACAGATACAACACTGATATGTCTATGCATTTATTTGAAGTTATTATATGTCAATAAACAGCTTCTTTAACGTTGGTTAAAGAGCGATGTTGCCGCCATGTCTAGTCCAGTCTCAGAACTCAAGCATTGTGACTTCATAGTTTTTCCCGTTCTGAGTTTTTCATGTTAAAACTTGTGTCTTCTCGTGTTTTGTGTGCTTTCGGTTCAAAATTTTGCTTCGGTTCTCTCGAACCTTTTTTTCACAATTTATCATCTCCCAATAGTTGCTAATATATTATAATGATTAGTTTGTATAGGAAGAAGAAAAGGTTTGTGGGGGCATTTATATATACATACCGCCCAATTATCATGTATTTACAAATTTAATCCCTAAACTTTATGTTTTACATTTATACCATCCAAATACATCAACACATGCGGATAAATCCACCTAGGAATATCCTGTATTTACATGTCAAAGGCCTATATTTTCATATTTATATGAATAACACCCAAAGTTTTAATATCACAAAAAGTGCCACTTTTATTTATTATTAATTTTTTAAATATCTATTTCACGTAAAAGTTTATGAAACCGAATTGTTATAAATATGAATATAATACTTCATTTTAAAAACATGAATACATAAATGTATATTAAATTTATTTATATCTAAGTTTAAGGGTCCGTTTGGTGCAGCATAAAACTGCGGTGGCGTTTTTGAAAACTCCGACGTAGTGTTTGTTTCGCACGTTCAACAAGCTTTTTAAAAAACGTGGATTCAAATTTTGGCATAATCTGGCCCGCGGTATTATCCCCGCGGTTAGCGTTTCTTACGCTGTGTTTAACCCTGAATTACTTCTGCTGCCCTTCACATAAGCTGTCGCGAATTACCCCGCTCTTTGCCTATCTCGTGATCCCTAGCCCCTCCTTGCTTCCTTCCGCTCTCTCGCAGCTTCTTCCATCAGCAATAAGCTCAGCTCTCTCGCTGCTTCTTCGGCCCGCAATAAGCTCCTCTCCCAGCTCTCTCACTGCTTCTTCCGTCTCTCTCGCTGCTTCTTCAGTCCGCAATAAGCTCCTCTCCCTGCTTCTTCAACGTTAATCCTAGGAGGCCAGCAGCTCCTCTCTTCAGCATTTATACCCTTCCAGGTAAATCCCTTCTCTCATCTCATCAACTTTGTGTATAGCTTCCTGATGCAAATCTTCTCTGCATGTGGAGTTCAATACCTTAAAGTTTTGATGATAATCTCTCCTACTTCGAAGAAAATTAAAAAAAGGGGCATTTACACACATGCCACACAAATCTGATGTAAATCTCAGGTTATATACATTTAGATTTTGGAAAAATGGATGAACGGGCATGTTGCGTATCCCATGCCATCCCTTCTCTCCATTGCTTGGCCACTTTCGTGTGTGATTGTGGGTGCAGAATGACATCCACTGCTTGGCCACTTTCGTGTGAAAGGGAGGAGTGTTGCTTGTGTTTATTAGCAATTTGCTAAAAAACAAATTTTGTTTTGTAATTTGCTCAAACTTCAATTAGTTGATTCTTCTATCTGGCATAAAAAGAAATTGATTTTTATGATTTCAAGTAGTTTTAGAGAAGTTCTTGTTCTCATTTGTTTCACTGTGCAAGTGAATGGTTGTGGGTGTGATGGTGGTGATAAATTGGTTGAATGATTTTTATGACTTCATCATCTAATATTATACTGTTTGGCAAGAACTAGAAATTAAGAGCATCATTGATGAAAGTTGATTATAGTTTGTTGATTACACCCAAGTTTTGTTGGGTAAAGAAAAGTTACTATTTACTTGTGAAAATTTTGCATACATACCACAACATTCGTTCCTTAATACCTAATTGTTATACAAATCATCTAAATTTATTAGTTTACATTGTTGGGTTAAGGTTTCAACATTTAAGAGGCCTACTACAAAATTTGATTTCTTAAGTGATGTTGGCTAATCAAGCCAAATTTATACATATCATTTATATTGGTTCTTGTTTTCTTTTTTTTGGCGGAATATAAAGATATTAGTTCAACACATGTGATTTGGACAATTTTAGTGAGAATCTTAAAGAAAATGAGTGCCTTCATCATTGCTATCTGTCTTGGATCAAACTCATGAGCTCTACAAAATCGTTCACGAATTTTACACGAGGATTTAGTTTCATTCATTTTTATAATTACATAATGATTAATCAAGCTTATTAAAAAATTAAAGGGAAAAAATAAATGGTCATTTATCCATAAATAGCAACAAATTAGTTGTTTTCCAAATGCAGATACCAAACAACTACACAGCTTATTCAAATCAGGGGCAGAATGATCATTTATTCAGAAATAACTGCAAATCAGCTGTTTTCCAAATGCACAAATCAAACAGTCAACCACCTTATTCGGATCAGCTATTGATCAACAACTTATCTGGATCAACAACTTATCAACATAAGCTGGATAAGCTGCACCTGCCCCAAATAGACCCTAAATCACAACAACTTGTGTGATTAAGTGGCTCTGTGTCTTCTACTGCATATAATCGATGCAGGTTCGATTCCGATATCGAGCGTCTATTTCTTCTAATTAATTTAAACAAATTAACTTGGAGCCAAACACGAATAAAAATTTTAAAATATTTATCATTCTATCGAAAATAAAATAAATCGTATAAAATTTTTAGGGGTATTTACATACAATCCGCTCTATTCTTATTTATTTATATATCTAACGTCTAAATCTTATTTTTTATATTTATAGCAATTAACAACCCAAACTTTTTATAACACTAAAAAATATCATTATTTTAACATTTTAGAAGTGAAATATACATTTTATTATAAGTGTAAAAATTAAAGTGTAGATATTAGACATGTAAATACATAAGAATTGAGTGCTATGTATGTAAATCTTGAATATTATTTATAAATTAATACACAAAATTGATATTACTTATTATATAAATACTTCTCAATCATTATGTGTACCCAAGGGATTGGTATTAACAAATCAAGCTCCATCTTTCATCTATTTTTTTAAATCTTACTAAAATATTAAAAAGTGTGATATAAATCCAACACATATTTGTTATTTTTATCAAATTCATAATGATTTGATGGTGACCCACGCAAATGTATGGGTATGTGTACACACAATATTATCGACACAAATTTCAAAACAATCAACCAACAAAGAATGATGACATAATCAAAGTATTAAATTCAAAAAACATGATCTGTACCGGTCATCTGAAAGATCAATAGACTGTTCAAGTTCACCCTCAGAACATCTGGTCAGTGGTGTTAAAAATTATAATAAGAAATAATTTATTCCTATAAGAAATTATGAGGAATAAATTATTTCCTTAATATAAGAAGATTTTTTTTCTATTTTATATTTATTTCCTTATATTATGAATTATTTATTTTCCTATTTTATGTTATTTCCTATATCTCCTAATAATTAATATTAATTAATTATTGAAGATATTATGTGATATATCTTTCCTTTCATATCTTTTTTATTATTATTTTTCATATTATAAGATTCTTGTAAGGGTTACTTATACTCTCGTTCAAATCAATGAAATATCGAAGTATTCCACATTATTCTGAATTTCAACATAGTATTAGAGTCTAATTTCGTACTCTACTCATCATTCTTCATTTGAGAATTGTCGGACTCCCTTCCTGTCATCCTTTGTGCGGGAAAGGAAGGGCACTCATCTTGGTAATTGAAACAACATTTTTTTTACTTCTTTCTCTACAAGCCTTGTTTGCTGGCCTCCAGAAAATTTATAG
>NEWO01000180.1:934209-953295 GCA_003013225.1 Phalaenopsis aphrodite
AAAAACTAAAAATATTGTGAAAATGATGTTATATAAGGTGATAAATATATATATATATATATATATATATATATATATATATATATATATATATTCTAGGCATCAGAAATAAAATAGCAAACTATGATGCATTATTAAGGAAATTTTACATCTCACATTCACAAAATTGCCCATATTATTCATCAAAATTACAACAGGGGCACTTGCACATTGAACCAAGTTGATTAATAAATTCTTTTTTTTTTAATTTGATTATTTAAATTATATATAAAAAAATTGCATGGCCCAAAATTATATTATTCCATGTGTGAAATCAGCACAAAATTAAAAAGGGGCATTTACATACATACCACACAATTCTTAGGTATCTACATATCTAACACTTAAAACCTTCCGAATAATTCATACCACATACACTCACTATTTTAAGCTCAAAAAAATAAAATACACATTTTCATGCAAAGTAAAGCTGATATGCATGTAAAAAAAAAAAACAAAGTTTGTGTTAGATATGTAAATATATAACATGCCACCTAATTCCTATGCATTTACATATCTAACACCTAAATTTCATATTGTACATTTAAAAAATATCACTATTTTAACTTTAAAAAACTGAAATACATATATTTTCATGCATAATATAAGATTGGAAAATATGCAAAAAAATTAAGTATGGGTGCTAGATAGGTAAATACATAAGAACGAATGGTATGTATGTAAATCTTCCAATTAAATAATAAACCAAGCCAACCTCTTTCACCATTTCTTTAAGCAAAGCTCATGCGGAAAACGCAGTAGCCAACTGCCCCTCCTTTTTCTTTCTATAAACTCAAATTACTCACTTTTTCTCTTCACTGTCACCAGCCCTCTTCTTTCTCCCCCATAACCAAACCAGAAGAAAAATCTCTCCTTTTTTTTGCATAAAAAAAGGAGCAATTTTTATTAAGGATTTCAGGTTGACAGCTCCATTTAATTTCTTCAAGTTTTCTGCTAATGGCGAAGACGAAGGAATGGGGAAGAAAGGCTATTTTTGTTCTTTTTCTCTCGCATTTTGTTTTGAGTATTGAAGCGTTGAAGATGGAAGGGAGACGCAGCGCTGAAAGGATATCAGGTGCAAATTAACTTTTTCTTTCTCTTTTTTCACTGCAAATTTCTTTTTTCTTATGTAATATTATGAATTTGAACTGACTTTTTTAACCTAAATATTGTTCTGTGTGTGTGTTTGGTGGTTAGAGTTTTGATCTGCAAGTGTTTGGTGCGTCACATGTATCTATTTCTTCCCAAATTAGGTTTTTGGACTTTCTTCTATTAACCAATGGAACATGACTATTAATAATAATTATAATGACCTCATAAAAAAAGGGGATAATTATCTACAGAGCACCTGAAACATTGTTATTTACAAATGAGAAGCCAAGTTGATTTTTTGGAACTACTGAACTGATGCATTTAGATGTGCCACGATCAAATCATTGAGAATTTAGAAAAAAAAATGAAAATATGGGTTGGAGTTTAACCATGATTTTTGATATATGGGCGAGAATTTGAAAAAATGAATTAAGGAGGGTGATTGATTTGTAAATAGAAATGTTTTAACTGCCCTACATGTAATAGCAAAATATTAACTTAGTTGGAAAAACCCTCTCACTAACTATATTCATGACAATTTTTTTTAAACCCTCCATCCACTCAATTCATACCTGTTATATGAAGGTTATGAAAAAAAAAATCAAAATAAAATTGGGTAAATTGTAAATATTAAGAAAATAAATAGAAACAAATAAGTGAGTCTCATAGTTAGACAAGGAATGAAAATTACATTAGAATATTATGACATATTTTATATTAGGATAGGCTTAAAGATAAATAAATTTGCTTTGAAATTAGTGCAATAACTCTTCATACACAACACCTATCTTCTAGCCAATCGAACAAATTTCAAGTCCATAGTGATACAAATTACATCAAAATATGTTGATGCAAATTTTAAGCCCATATTAAACTTTGTTTTAGTTTATGGATAATCTTATTGGACATTTACAGGAGGATGTACCTTGGTGTATGCTTTTTTTTATGATATCTTCTTGTGGACAAGACGAGAGAAAATGCCCAAGAAAAACTTGAATTATGGAGGTCTACCTTGGAGTCTAAAGGCCTTCATTTGAGTAGAACTAAAACTGAACAAATGGAATGTAATTTTAGTAGTAGTAGCTCTAGTAATAGAAGTGTAACTTTGAGTGATCAAATTATTAAAAAGTGTGAACA
This sequence comes from Phalaenopsis aphrodite, assembly GCA_003013225.1. Lineage (NCBI taxonomy): Eukaryota > Viridiplantae > Streptophyta > Magnoliopsida > Asparagales > Orchidaceae > Phalaenopsis > Phalaenopsis aphrodite. Next base: position 936,478 of record NEWO01000180.1, read on the forward strand.
ATTTAGATATCTTGGATTTGTTGTACAAACCGATGGTTATATAGATGGGGATGTTAATAATAGAATTCAAGTTGGTTGGTTGAAGTGGAGGAATGCTTCTGACCTTTTGTGTGATAGAAAAGTACCCCTTAGATTGAAAGGAAAACTTAATAAGATGGTGGTGAAACCTGCCATGCTCTATGGCGCTAAATGTTGGCCTTTAAAAGAGAAGCATAATACTAAATTAAGTGTTGCCAAGGTGAGAATGATTAGGTGGATGAGTGGCTTTACACTTAGAGACAAAATGTGAAATGAATATATCCTGTGACAGACAAAATTAGAGAAAGTCGTCTTAAATGGTTTGGTCACATTAAACGTCAACCATCTGATGATCCGATTAGGAGAATAGATGTTTTAGATTTGACTTATGTTAAGAAAGTCAGAGGTAGACCTAGCAAAACTTGGGCTTATCGTATAAAAAATGATCTTCATTTATTAGAACTAAATGAAAATATGACACTAAATAGGACGCAATGGAGAAAAAAAGGCTCATGTAGACGACCCCACGTAGTAGGATTAATGCTTTGTTATTGTTGTATTAAACTCTGTTTTTTACATGAATACCATTTTAATTATACATCAAAAGGTGTATTCCACTTTTAAGAAATTTGTGATAATGGTCTTTTTGATATGATAAGAAAGATTTGAGGGCCATAAATGAAAAAAATTAGGTGTTAGACATGTAAATCCATAAGAATATGAGCCATGTATGTAAATGCCCCAACTAAATATCAAAGCAATTTTTTACACAAATCTAATTTGACAGCTTATGAATATGATGCTTCTCCTTAAATCTTACTCAGCTTAATAATCTTTTTACTCATTCTCATACTTCTTTTTCTTAAATTACATCTCTGGTTACTAACTGAATGCTTTTTTTAAAAATCAAATGTTACCGTTACTCCTCTCCAATTCTCATTCCAAAACAAATAGGCAGTGCTGGTGATGTTCTTGAAGACAACCCTGTTGGAAGACTAAAAGTCTTTGTTTATGACCTACCAAGCAAATACAATAAGAAGCTTGTTGAGAAAGATCCTCGATGCCTAAACCATATGTTTGCGGCCGAAATTTTCATGCACCGCTTCTTAATTTCGAGTCCGGTTCGAACCATTGATCCCGACGAGGCCGACTGGTTCTACACGCCGGTTTATTCTACGTGCGACTTGACTCCTAACGGCCTTCCCCTGCCGTTTAAATCCCCAAGAATGATGAGAAGCGCCATTCAACTTATCTCAACAAGGTGGCCTTATTGGAACAGAACAGAAGGAGCTGATCATTTTTTTGTTGTTCCTCATGATTTTGGTGCGTGCTTCCATTATCAGGTAATCTCATGCCTATTTAGTTATCAAATATTGTGTTATGATTCGAGTTAGGATTGACAGAAAAGATATGGGGCAATTTACATACATAGCACACGAATCTTATATAGTTACATATCTCACAACTAAACTTCCATATATACACACATAGCCCATAAATCTTTCATATCACATTAAAAATAGTACTATTATCATTTTTAAAAAGTGAAATACACATTTTAATGCATAGATTTAAAGCAACAAAGCGTACATATATGTAAATATGAAAGTTTAATCATTTAAACGTCAGATGTGTAAATACATAAGAGATGTATGCTACGTATGTAAATTTTCCAGAAGGATATTCTATCTTATTTGTCTCATTAATTGTTAAGTATAAAAGTGATGTATGTGTATTTGTGTGTATGCTTAAATCTATATTTTGTTTTACTTACTAGATGTTAATCATGGCCATTGGTTTTGAATTTAAGAGTAGCATGTGGTTTAGTATAGATTTTCATTGTGTAGCACTTATTTTACTAAGTATATGTTCATGATAGCCATTGGATTCGAATTCAATGGCAGCATGCAATTATGTTAAATTTTTTTGGGCCATTTACAAACATACCGCCCAATTTCTATGTATTTACATATCTCACAGCTAAGCTTTAATTTTTACATTTATACCACACAAATCATTCACATCACATCAAAAGTACCACCATTTTAACTTATAAAAAGTGAAATGCACCTTTTCATGCATAGGTAAGGTGCTATGCTTGTAAAAACTGAAATCAGGTATTAGATATGTAAACACATGGGAATTAAGTGATATATTTGTAAATATTCCAATTTTCTTCTAAATTTGACTAAAATTCAGGCCGAAGATGAAATGATCAAGCTCATTAAACATAGAATAAATCAAACACGAACATGATGTTTACGAATAAAGTGCAAAATGAGCAAACTTCGAATAAATTAAGTTGAGCAAAAACACATATCAAACTCGCTATGCCTCGGCTGACAATGTCTCTACTTCTAACGCAACGAATGTGCCAATGGTGTTTTAGGAAGCGAAGGCGATAGAACGAGGAATTCTTCCGTTGCTTCGACGAGCAACTTTAGTTCAAACATTTGGACAAATGAATCATGTATGTTTGAAGGAGGGATCTATAACTATTCCCCCATATGCTCCACCGCAGAAGATGCAAGCTCACTTGGTTCCTCCCGAAACTCCTCGTTCAATCTTCGTTTACTTTCGAGGCTTGTTTTATGATGATAGTAATGATCCTCAGGGCGGATATTACGCAAGGTATTAGCTCTCAAATCCTCTCTATTCCTATGTATTTACATATTTAGCATTAACTTGAATTTTTTACATGCATACCAATTTTTTACATGCATGAAAAAATATATTTTACTTTTTCTTTTATATATTTAAATGATAGTATTTTTGATGTGATATGAAAGATTTGGGTTGTAGAAAAGCAAAAAAGTAAAGTTTTGGTGTTAGATATGTAAATACATAAGAAATGGAAGGTATGTGTGTAAATGCCTCTAGAATCTTATGAAGATATACTAGACAAAAGAGTACAAACAAACAGTTATAATAAATTGTTTTTGTTTTTATTTTTATTTTTATTTTTTTGCATGAAAAACTCATTAAATGTTCTATTTATGTACTTAAGAATGTGTTGTAATATTTGCAAATAAAATTTCTATGCTTAGAAGCTAGCGCAATAGAAGAATAATCTTATTGAGTCTGAACTAGAATTTAGTGGTGGAAGTAAAACCTCAAGTGAAATGGAGCAAATGGGGGGCTTTTAGGATATATATGTAATCTCAAGAGTAAATAACCATAGAAATGTTATATTATACATTAGGAAGATTTACATACATACCACTCAATTCTTTTGTATTTACACATCTAACACCTTAACGTCAATTTTTACATACATGGTAGATGCCAACTTTCCAATGCATAAAAAGGCATGTATTCCATTTTTTTAAAAGTTATAATGCAACAAATACATAAGAAATTGTGTGGTATTTATGTAAATGCCACAAATAAAAGGGGCATTTACATACATACCAACCAATTCCTATGCATTTACGTATCCAACACCTAAGCTCTACCTTCTATACATTTACACCACCAACTCTTTCATATCCCATTTAAAATACCTTCATTTCACGAAAAATTATTCCATGCGGATCGGGCACCGCACGCACGCGCGGTATCCGATTCTGATGTATTTCGGTGGACCCCACCTAATTTTTTTTTTTATTTAAAAAAATTGAAATAATCCTGACCGTAGATCACCGTGATCTACGTATGTAAGACATCATTATGTGTAAATAATTCAAAATTTAGATTTTTAGGTATGCAAATATATAATTACAAAAACAGCAGTTCCCACAAAGAGAACTTACCATAGTTTCTTCAATCCATGAGCAGAGGTGCCAGGGCATCCGTATGGGAGAACTTCAAGAACAATCCTCTCTTCGACATATCCTCACAGCATCCCATCACATACTACGAAGACATGCAGAGATCCGTGTTCTGCCTCTGCCCCCTCGGCTGGGCTCCGTGGAGCCCTAGACTCGTCGAAGCGGTGGTTTTCGGCTGCATTCCGGTGATCATCGCCGACGAAATAGTCCTCCCCTTCGCCGACGCGATCCCGTGGGACGAAATTGGGGTTTTCGTCGCGGAAGAGGATGTTCAGAAGCTCGATACGATCCTCACATCGATACCTCTGGAAGTCATATTGAGGAAGCAGAGATTGCTCGCGAATCCGTCGATGAAGCAGGCGATGTTGTTCCCTCAGCCGGCTCAAGCAGGCGATGCGTTTCACCAGATCTTGAATGGGCTCGCGAGGAAGCTCCCGCATGTTGAGAATGTGTATGTGAGAGAAGGGGAGAAGGCTTTGAATTGGACCGCGGGTCCTGTGGGAGATTTGAAGCCTTGGTAGGGGTGAAGGGGATTTTTGCCATTTTTTGGGGAATTTACATCTGTAGCACCCGCATTTACTCATTTTATGCCAAAAATTTGATTTTTATAAACACAGCATCTAACTTATCACTCATTATGCTTTTCAACACATAGATAAAATATTGTGTTTGCAAAAATCTAAATTTTGGTGTGAGATATGTAAATACATAAGAATTGGATGCTGCCAGTGTAAACAATTTTCAAATTTAAAATTATATGTTTTTAGTGGGGAAGTTTATATATGTAGCACGTGATTCTTGTCATGTGTGTATTTATATATCTCACATCTTCATGTTTAGGGTATATACCTATGCATAAGAAAATGATAATGGTGCTATTTTTGAAGTGATGTTAAAGGATTTGTGTGATATGTGAAAATATAAAAGTTTAGGGGTGAGGTATGTAAATACAGAAGAAATGTGTGATTTTTTATGTAAATGCTACTATGTTTTTTTGGACTTAAGTAAATATGTTATGTTTGATTATCCCTGTCAATTTTTATTTGGGGGCATTTGCATGCATACCGCCCAATATAATGAATTTAATTATCTAATGCTTAAATATTTTTTTTTATATTTATGCCATCCAAATATTTAATATCACATATAAAAGTACAACTATTTTAAATTTTTAAAAAGTGAATACACTTTTCATGGATAAGGGGGCGTGTATGTAAAAATTGAAGTTTAGGTGTTGGTTATGTAAATACATGGGAATTGAGTGGCATGTATGTAGAGCTTCCTTTTTATTTTTATTATCTGTCACGAATTTCGAGACAATATTTTGAGCAAAAAACATCTAAGCTTCAATTAAGAGTCATCCAGAACTCTGATTTCAGTAAACTTGTGGTCAAACTGTCCGGCTCAATGAGACGGACCCAATGATTTAAAAACTAGTCCAATCCGATTCAGATCAAGCCCTGATCAAATCATTAAACCACTCTTGGGGGATTTCTGTAGGCATTTGGAAAGTTAAACGGATGTCGAATTTAGCGAGTTCGTAGTCGAATTGAGAGTCTAGACAAGAAGAATCCAATGAGCCCAAGATTGCTCAATTCTGACATCGTTAAGACACTCAAATGTCCATCAAACGTCATCTGATCGAGGGAAGCTCTCTGGACCGTCCAATGAAAATGGTTTATATTTCTACATTAATTATACCCAGAACACTATAAATAGAGCCCAACCCCTCATATGAGGAAGAAGGCTAGAGATAGGGCTGTCAAAAAGCTCGTTGTTCGCGACAACTTGTGTTCGGCTCGTTCGTTAAGTAAACGAGTCAATCACGAACAAGTTTTTAAAGCTCGAATTATAAACAAGCCGAACACGAACAACTCTCTTTGCTCGTGTTCGGCTTGCTTTAGTTTTATATATATATATATATATATATATATATATATATATATATATATATATATATATATATATATATATATATAATTATTTATATAATAATATTTTATATATATTTATATCTAAGTTTAAATCATAACATCTAGTGTGGTAATGTGGTTAAGGTTTTCTTTTGTATATATTTGATCCAGGTTCGAATCTCATACTTTCATCTATTTTTTTTAATTTAATTTTTTCGAGCCAAACACAAGCTGGATATTTAAATCGAGTTGAACACGAACACACCGTTCACGAGCCAATTTCGAACACGAGCTATTTCAAACAAGCCGAAGACGGGCCAAGCCTAAGCTCGCTCAAGTTCGACTCATTTACAACCCTAGCTGGAGAGAAAACTTGAGGAGAAGAAGCTCAAGTTCAACATCATTCCTGCCATCGTCGATCGTCGTCGACCACCACCGACCGTCAGCAACCAATGCCGACCTCCATCGACCATCGCCAATCATCGCCGATCACCGCTGACCAGACACCGTCAGTCGACATCGTAACTTGAAAAATCTAGTGATCCTTTCCCGTCTGTGAGACAATGGTCCTCTGTAATCATCAACTTATAGTGGATTTTTATAACTGAGTTAGACCCCGTGGTTTTTTTCCTTTGCGTGTTTTCCATGTAAAAACTTCTGGTGTTATCACAGGTTGTTTCTCTTTCATCTGAGCATGTGTTGAATCCTCGTGCAACGCTAAAACGATAATTCATTACTCTACCGCTGCAAATTTTCTAGCATGCATCAAGTACTTTGAAGTAGGTTGAGTGCTTGTGAATAAAACAATGCAAATTAGCTGTTTAATGGGGCCTTTATTGTGATATGAAGGTTATGGGTTCAGATTAAGTAAAAAATATTATATATGAAATCCGGATGCATCCAAACTATACATACAACGTTGTATATATTATGTACAACAATATTCTACATGAATTTCAGAGGCATCTGACTGCATGTAATATTCTCACAAAATTAAGAGAGTAGAGTCTTATGTGAATGTAAATGTATAATTATCTAGATCAACTATGTTAGTTTTAACATATGAGTAATATTTATGATTGGAGCATTTATTGTTATAATATATCATTATATTGAGGATATTCTTATTTATAGAATTTTTCTTTGCTATTGTATTCTCTTGCCATGTTACTTAATTAGCTGTTCATAATTACACTTACAAATCAATACTTAAATAAAATTATAATGCTTATAATAACTTCCAAAATTTTTTGTTTTCTAAAATAAGTTTGCGAACTAATTTTACACAACTGCACCCATTTAAAATGGATATTTGAGTGGATGAATTTAATCTATTGCAAACTTCTAATATAATAAAATAATTAGCATGTAATCTATAAATAAATATTTTCATTTAGAATGCTCATTATAACACAAATGATATGTTTATCAACTAAGAGTGAAGGTATATATTTAATTTGCCATTTAATTTTTTATTATTTACAAAATAGACATTCATTAAACTTTCACTCAAATATTAAAATTCATGTAAGAAAGTTAACTCATATTTTCACTCTATCAAATTCCATATATATATATATATATAAGCTCATTTAAAGAGTAAAATGTCAAAATAGTCATCAACTATTTAAGCAGGGCATTTTTAGTCCAATGTTTATAGAAGTGTTGAAATAATCCACCATCATTTCAAAATTAGTTATAATAATTTTTCATGTGTATTATTTTCACCTCAATTTAAAGAGTCTGCATAATATTTTGATACTTCTATAAACTTTAAAATAAAAACGGTCACATATGTAAATAGTCCAAGATTATTTTGACATTTTACTCAAATTAAACTATTTTAAATACAATCTTAACAAAAAATAATGATAAAAAATAATATCCTCGGTATTTTTTTATTTTTTATTTGGATTAAAGATGATAAAAATGCATTATAATTCCTATTCTTCTAATGATGAAAAATCTCAAAACTGGCTAAGAACATTGAGCCTGCCGGCCCGCTCAAAAACAAAAAAAGGCCCACAAACCCATCACCGACAATCTATATAAACGGAATTCTCCCGTTTTCCTCTCTCCTCTAAATTACTGCATTTTGAATTTGAGAGAGAGAGAGAGACATAGATGGCTTCAGCCGACATCAAGGGTTTCTTCCGGCAGAAGAAGGGAGGCGTATCGAAGAAACCCTCCTCCTCCTCCTCCCCCAAGAAAAACTCCGGCAAGTCAATCCTCCGCACTGCCGCGCTTGGATCGCCGGATTCCGCTCAAGCCGCACCCCTCATCACCCGTGGAAAGCTTGATCTCCAAGGTACCTCTCCTTCATTCTTCTAAACTATACACCTTCATGCAGTTTCGAAAAATCCTAAAAAACGGTTTGCCCTAATAGCTGATAACGAGGATAGCGAGGAGAAGCTGCGACAATTCGACATGGAGATGAGGTACGGACCCTGTGTGGGGCTCAGCAGGCTCGAGCGCTGGGACAGAGCGTGTTCTATGGGGCTTAATCCGCCGATGGAGATCGGCCATCTTCTCCGTAGCTTATCTGGATCAAATCCCAAGCTGGAATGCCTCTGGGAGGGTAGGGTTTGATTCGCAAACATGTAAGAAGTTGATTTGGTGGGGAAGAAAAGGAAAATGGTTAATGGTAACGTTAACTCCTTTTTTATGTCAGCTGCATTTGCAATGGAGAGATGTATTTGACTCTGATTTTGGTGTGTTATAAGCGTTTTAACACTGTCCTGTTTCTTAGCTGAACCCATTTGTGATTCACAGAGGTTTGTGTTGCACTTTTCTTTTATCTCTAATCTGAAATTTGGCTATGGCTTACGTTTTTTACTTTTTAGATCTAAATATCAAATTTCAACTGTTAGATACGCACATACATAAAAAATTCTTTCAGACAAACCCGCTTATGAAAACATATAGCAGGAACTGCAGCTTCAGTGAAAATTTGTCTCATCGTTGATGAATTTTACACTAATACCCTAAAGCAGTTCATTCATTGTAAATATTAGAAACTCCCCTCTTTTTTATTTTAACATTTACATACATACCACACAATTCTTATGGATTTACATATCTAACGCCTAAACTTAATTTTTTACATTTCTAAGGCTCAAATCTTTCCGATCACATTAATTTTTTTTTAAAAAATGAAATCCACCCTTTAATGCATAGGTGATGTGGTATTAATGTAAATATCAAAGTTTAGGTGTTAGATATGTAAATCTTTGAAGTCAGGCTGGAAAGAACCGTAAATAAGTAAAACTTTTATTATCACTTTATTATCATTCAAGTTAATAAATAATAAGAATTCGGTGCTAGTATTGTAAATAGAAAAGAATTAAGAGTCATGCATGTTGATCCACCTTCTTCATAATTAATGGCACACTACCACCCGGTCCGAAAGAATTTAACAGATTTGGATCATAATGGCATACAAATAAAAATAAAATTTCATAATGGTGCAGCAAATAAATTTATATAAAAAAGGGGACTAAAGTGGAAAAACGGCACTTTAAGACACCAGAAGGGACTTTCAACATTGCACTCATCAGGTGGAGATAATTTAGAGTGGAAAGCAAAACTTACAGCTCATGAAATTGCTCTATACCGTAAATAAGAACCTTCAACACTGCAATTCTGATAGTGTTATTTACAGGTTTTATTTCCTTCATGGAGATTTCTGCTAGAAAAACCTTTATCAAGTACTCTCACAGAACTCCATCTCCTGTACGATAACAAAAAATACAAAGAAATTTGAGGTGATTTCATATATAGCCCTCAAATATCATCTATTTAAAACGCTACCACCCACAATTAATAAAACCCAACACTTTTTTTTTTTGTTTTATTAAATTCCCATCAATTTGATTATACCAAATGCAGATATATAGCTGGAATTCATCATTTTGAAGGGGAAAAAAAAATAAAACAGGTTTGTTTTGTAAATAAGAAATTTTTTTTATCATACATGCGCAAATCTCCCTAGAAAATATTTAGAAAATCGCTTAAAAAGTCAAAAAAACTGCATACAAAGCTGAGATTAAGGCGGCAAAAAGTTAAAAAGCTACAGCAAATTAAGGGTGCGTTTGGGACAGCTTATCGGCTGCGGCGGCATTTTTAAAAACGCTGCCTCACGGTTTGGATCGTGCTGTCAGAGAACTTAATATGAAAATGAAGTTTTTATTTAACATTAAATGCTGGCCGCGGGTTAAACCCCGCGGTCCGCATTTCGCAAAAAAATTTGGTGACGCTGCCCTCGTCCCCGCAGGCAAAGCTCTAGCGAGTTTCTTCCTCTCTAAGCTCGCGACTGTGCTTCTATAGGCTGCTCGAGGTATGTTTATGCCCTTGTCGCTAGCTGGGAAGGCGAAGGGATCGCTGCTTGCAAAGACCACCAAAACTCCCATCTTTCTCATTCCTCCTATCAGCTCCGACCAGAAACCATCAAAAAAGTTAAGCCTGTTCGCACCCTACTTCTTCGTCCCAGATTTTGGTTTGGATAGGTTTTGGCCCATTTACGACGAATCTCCTCATTGCAGAAGAGCAATTTGAGAAAGAGCTTGCTCTTTTGAAGCCAATGTATTGAGACGAATCTACTCACAACAGAGAACAGACAAAGAACAACCTGGTTCTAATTGCCGTCTTGAAAGAAAAGTTTTTGAACAATGAGCTTCCATATGTGATGGGAATTTTTTGGAGAACTTTCATTTGAATCAGGTAAAGCTGGCAATGGACAAGGAGATGTACACGCAAGAAATATTTCAAAACCATTGGCCTTGAACAGTTTGTATACCTTAGATCTCCAGACATGTAGTTTTCAATTATAAACTCTGTGGTGACCAGATTTTTTATGTTGGTTATTGGAATTTGAGAGAGATTGATTGATAGTGATGGAGTTATGAATGATAAGTTTCATTTTTTGAGTTAGCGGAATCCATAATGAAAGAGAAATGAACAATTGATGAAGAAATTGGAACGAAGAAGAGAAATTAGAAGAAGAAAAGGAAGATAGAATGTAATGACAGAAATCTCACATATGAATTTATGAATCTTCAATACATTGCTAGGTACAATACAAGATTATTTATGGAGTAGCTATGGAGTAAAGAAGTTCTTGAATAGAAAGACCAGGGTCAAGTACAGTTGTAACTGAGATATTCCCAAGTGGTTGTTATGAGATGTGCTACCTGATCTTGAAGACTAGAATTTTAGTTGTTATCAAGTTCTTGAATAAATGGACGAGTGGAGTGATATTACATCACCTCCTGTGCCCTGAAATGCTATGGTAACACAAGGAGACTTGAATGGTGATTAGTTTCAGGCTTGTACATACATGCTCATGCAAAATTACATGACCATTGACATGAATTTCCTTGCAATTTCAAAACATATTTTCTAGTCCAACTGTCCAGCCTTCAAATGGTATGATCTCATTTAAGAATTTTTAGTTTCCAATGCAAGCCTTTATCGTGCAAAAGATAGATACAATATTTTCATGCTATTATGCCTTGAAGTCTTGCTTGTCATCCAAAATGGTCATTTTTTCATAAACATGTGCAAATAAACTATTTTTGAACTGCACAAACCAAACAACTTATTAGCTTATTCAGTTCAAGGGCAGAATGGTCATTTATCCGCTAACAACTGTAAATCAATTGTTTTCCAAAAGCTCAAATCAAACAGCCAGCCAACTTATCATGATAAGCTGTTGATCAACAGCTTATCAGGATAAACTGCTTATTTAGATAAGCTGGCTAAGCTACAGCTACCCCAACCAGACCCTAAAGCTAATATTGAAGGGGCATTTATATACATACCACCCAATTCTCATATATTTACAAATCTAGAACCTAACCTTTGTTTTATACGTTTATATAATCCAAATCATTCATATCACATCAAAAGTATGACCCAAATCATTCATATCAGATGCATAAAACCGAAATTCTTATATATGTACATATCTAACACCTAAACTTTGTTTTATACATTAACACCACCCAAAGCATTCATATCACATCAAAATTATCACTACTTCAAAATTTAAAATGTAAAAGAGGCGGAACATGCAAAAGAAGCAGAACACCACAATATATTATTTTGCCCAATACTTAAAAAACAAGTTGTTAGTTTTGCCCACCAATGAAAATACACCTTTTATGTATAGGTAAGGATGGCAAAAATGTAAAAATTGAAGTTTCGGTGTTAGATATGTAAATACATAAGAACTAAGTGGCATGGATGCAAATCTTCCAATATTGAATAAAAGCAAGAATCACATCACAAATAAATGACTCAATGAAGATTGAGGAGCAGTACTTTTAAATAAGGAAAAAAGAAGAAAGGATTAAATAAAAGATATTATCAAGTACCTTCCCGCAAATTGGACAACTGTCGCTTCTTTCCATCCACTCATACATACAGCTCAGATGATAATAATGAGAGCATTTTGTGTCAATCTTTGGGTTTTCTGGATTGTATTCTGCACAATGTCACAATACAGAATTAAATCATAAGAATAATGCACTTAAAACCAAAAATATTATTTTATTACACTAATAAATGTTTAGGGATGATTGAGAATATGTCTGAGACAACTGCAATTGTTTGTATGAATAATTGTGAAATTTTGGTGTAAAAAAAGGGTTTTTTTAGGCTGTTTTGAATACCATAGACCTTTTTTTCTTCATAAACAAAAAGCTGGACAATAATTTACTTGTAACTATCACACTATTATATGTCTGATTGTGACAAGTTAGATCTCAACATAAAAATTACAAAAATATAACAAAAAATTGTAGCCAAATTGGAAAATAGCAATGGTATGTAAAATAAACTTAAAAAAGAAATTATCTAAATTAGGGGTGTAATTGAATCAAGTTGACTTGTGCGCTTGCTTGAACTCAACTTGATAAATAATTTATTAGCCGAGCGAGATCTGTTAACAAGCCAAGTTTGAGTTAGTCTTGACTCAACTCATTAGCTCATGAACCAACTCATTTAAAAATATCAATATAAAATACAATTAAAATATATTAAAATTCAAGATTTAATTTATAAATTATTTAAAATATTTAAAATTTATATTTTACTTCCTTAAATCTAGTGATTTTTTATTATTTCTCCTCTTATCTCATTTTTTTATCATTTTACTACAACAAATTGTCAGAATCAAAATCATTCTTCCCCTTTATAATGAACAATTTAGCTCATGAACCAACTTAAACTCGATTAATTAATCAAGCTCAAGTTGGAGATGGCTCAATTTTGACTTGACTTGTTTATAACCCTGGTCCCGAATGTACATTGAAGACCAACAACTACCAAAATATTGCACCTAACCATCTCTCATATCAAATAGTATGCAGGCAGTTAAATACATCCCACCCAATTCTTATATATTTAAATATCTAGTAAAGTGTCAAAATAGTTTCATGATTGTTTACACATCCCAGAGTGTATAAAAGTATCCAATTAGCCCTCGAACTCTTTAAATTACGATTGAAATAGTCCTTCATGTGGACTATTACATCCTATATTAAAAGAGTTTGGGATTTAAATTAACACTTTTGTAAACTCTAGGACTAAAATGACCCCTACAAAGAATCATGAGACAATTTTGACACTTTGTCTTTACACATCTAACATCTAAACTTTACTTTTTTACATTTATACAACATAAATACTTCATATCACATAAAAAATGTCACCATTTTAACTTAAAAAATGTGAAATTCACCTTTTAATACATAGGTAAGCTGACAGTCTATGTAAAATTCAGGCATTAGATATGTAAAAACATAGGAATTGAGTAGTTTGTATGTAAATCTTCCAATGTCATAACTAATAATAACAGTTGATAAAATTAATTACCATCAAGACATATGGGGCAAACATCCTCATCTTCTAAACTTCCTTGCACATATCCTGTAGAATATGTTTTGGCAGACAAATCTCTTTCTCTATCAGATTCTTCTTCAATATCCAAATTCTCATGCTTCTTACCACTACCCAACTCTACATCTGAGTCACTGCCGCTTCGAACTCGTCTATGATCAGTTACGTGACCCGTTGTCTTTTCACTTCTTGAGATCAAACCATCACGTTGTGAACGAGAATATATCGTGTCATTGCTATCAAATGGAAGAGGTTGAGGGACGAGGTGGTAGGTATCGGATAAAGAATCATTGGCTGAAGAGAAGGTAGCTGTTGTCAAAGTGAAGGGTGTGGCAACAGGGGCGGCAGAGGCAGAAGTATGCCCCTCGAGTCTTTGAAATGTTGGAACGTGCTATTGGAGATTGAAAAATGCTTGTGATGGTAAAAGTGCCTCAAAAATAGAAGATGATTGAAGGAAGATTTACATACATACAACTCAATTCCTATGTATTTGCATATCTAACACCTAAACTTCAATTATATATATATATATATATATATATATATATATATATATAGATAGTGTCGCAAGCCGTGGCCTGTTGGTTGGCGGAGTTCACTACAAGTCCACTCAGCTCACGGGTTCGATCCCCAGTGACGCTGGGTTCTCGAATATTTCGGCACATGAAGCGAACTCTCATCATGGGGCCTAGAGCATGAGAAATCGGTATTTGGGCATTTACTAAATACCTATATATATATATATATATATATATATATATATATATATATATATATATATATATATATATATATATATATATATATATATATATATATGCCGCTTTCTTATGCCTGAAAAGTTGTAATTCAAACATTAAAAGATATAACGAAGGTGTTTTTTATGTGATATGAAAGATTTGGGCGGCATAAATGTTAAAAGAAAAGTTTATATCTTTAGATATGTAACCATACAGGAATTGTGTGGTATGCATGTAAATGCCCCGTGATTAAATTGGATGTTGAGCAAGTTATCAATCATGGATGCATCATAAAATGCGCATTAAGATATGATAAAGATTGCATTTGAGACAGATTTAGTTAATAGACGGCTATCATGCATTTGTTTGATAACAATTTTTTTAGTAGAATTGAAAATTTTCCAAGGTGAGAAGGAGATTCGTAACAACTATCAGAAAATCTGATTTTCCATAACAAACATTAATTAATTTTATAGATAACTACAGCCATCGCAAGTAGATCCTAAAGGCACATTTGGAATAGCTTTTTCATAATTTTATTTTTGAAGTTTTACATACATGGCACTCAATTCCTATGGATTTACATATTTAACACCCAACTTCCATTTTTACATATATAACACTTTTTTATGCATCAAAATGTCTATTTCACATCTTAAAAGTATAAAAAAAATGGTATTCTTATCAAGGCCTTTAGACTCCACTGTAGACCTCCATAATTAAGGTTTTTCCTGAATTTTTTTATCTAATCTTATCCACAAGATTTTTTATCTAATCTTATCCACAAGAAGTATATTATTAGCGAAACAATACACCAAGGTACATCCTTCCGTAAATGTCCAATAAGAGCATGCATAACTAAAGCAAAAAGATATGGGCTTAAAGCAGATCCCTGATGTAAGGAAAATATTTGGTCAATCCTCCTTTTGTTCGAACACAAGTAATAGCTCTAGTATGCATATCTTTAATGACTTGAATAGTCGTATCAACACCTTTCTTCTCTCGAAAGCTCCAAAGGATATCGCTTGGAACCTTATTGTAAGTTTTTTCTAAAATAAATAAAAATAATATATAGATCCTGCTTATTCTCTTTTTACTTCTTCATCAAACCTTTCATAAATGTATAGCTTATATAGTAGACCTGTCTGACATTAAGCCAAACTGATTATGGGAAATCTTTATAATACATCTTAACCTATGTTTAATTACCCTCTCAGATAATTTTTAACTATGACACGTCAACTTTATTACTTTATAATTTGCACACTTTTGTGCATCTACTTTTTTCTTAAAAATGCAAACCAAAATACTCTTCCCCCACTCTTCAGACATCTTTTTAGTTTTTAAAATAATATTAAAGAGTTTGGTAAACCAGGAAACTCCCAAATCTCTTAAATATTTCCACACTTCAATTAGAATATCATAAAATCCTATAGACTTTCTACTCTTGGTTTCTTTAAAATCTCAAAATTTTTTTTACTAATGCAGCGGTAAAAAAAATATTTTATTATTACTAAAGTTATTAAAATCACTAAAATCAATCGTATTTTCAGAAACTTCATTGAAAAGTTTTGAAGTTTCTGAAAATAACTCACCCACCTATGCTGAATATCTTTTTTTAAGAAAACTACCTTTTGATTTTCATTTTTAATGCACTTTGATTGAGCTAAATATTTAGTTTTATTTTCTCTTTGTTTGACTAGTTTATACATATATTTTTCACCCTCTAAATTATCTCATATATTATAAAGAACACTAAAAGTAGAATTTTTAGCGTCACAAATTGTTCTCTTAGACTCCCTGCGAGTCATTTCATATTTTTATTAGTTTTGTAAGCTTTTAGATTTAAATTAATTTTTATAACATAACTTTTTATATTTTATATTTTCTAGCACATTTTTATTCCACCACCAACAATTTTTATTCATAAAAACTTTTCCTTTTGATTCTCGATGTATATCTTTTTGTCACTTGTTTAATAATGTTTGTTATTTTGTCTCATATAAAATTTGTATTTCATGAACATTCCAATTCTCTAAATTTTAAAGTTTACTCATAAAAATAATTTTATTTGTCTTTTAAATGCCCCAATCTAATTCTATGGCAATGGTTCCTAATATTCTTTATTTTACGACTCATCATCTTAAAATCCAAAACTATCTTTACATTCTCGACAATCTCTTATTCTCAAAACAAAATAATCAATTTTTGTTTTATTAGATCTACTCTTATAAGTAATAACACTGCCGTTGCCGGTCCCAAGCCCGGATGCGAAAAGTGGAGGGTTGCGTTAGGTAGTCGACAGCTAGCGTAAAACTTGTCGAAAAAATCATGACATGAATCCTTTTGATCATTGTGTAAGTGCTAGAGCGTCCCCTGGAAGCGACGCGCTGTATAGCCTGAATACAGTGAAAAGTGTGCAAGGGTCGCTACACCGGCGCCCGGGTGTAGTGTTAAATAAGCAAGGGTTCCCACATT
>NEWO01000180.1:956360-972085 GCA_003013225.1 Phalaenopsis aphrodite
TATTAGAACTAAATGAAAATATGACACTAAATAGGACGCAATGGAGAAAAAGGATTCATGTGGCCGACCCCACGTAGTGGGATTAAGGCTTTGTTGTTGTTGTTGTTGTTGTACTCTTATAAGTAATAATACGTTCTCTTTTCTTGAATAAAGTATTAACAATAATAAAATCATACGCAAAAGCATAATCTAATATGACTCTAACTTTTTCATTAGTCGCTCCAAAACCGTAGACACCAAGAATATTTCTAAAATCGTCTACCACTCTACTAACAAGTCCATTTAACTCTCCTCTAAAAAAATTCTTTTTCAAGAGGTATCATTTGTATTAATTCTTCTAGATCATTCCAGAATTTTATTTGAAAACTATATCTAAACCTATTTAATCATTACAAATCTTAGTGTCAACAACAATCTTAAGAGCTATAATTGCATCTCCAATTCTATTAATTTTTACATTATCTTTCAAATTATTAACTATAATTACACCTACATTTCTAAAAGGCCTACTTCGCAATAGCTTCCAATAATTTTAGTCACTAATGACACATGAATCCATAAAAAGAACCATTTATAAATTTTGACCGATATTAAAATCATTAACCCAAAAAACAAAATCGATAAAAAAGGAGCATTTACATACATACCAATAAATTCTTATGTATTTATTTACAGATCCAACACCTGACTTTGTTTTACATATCCATCACCCAAATCTTTCATATCACATAAAAAATACCATCATTTTAACTTTAAAAAGTGCCTAAAAGTGAAATACACCTTTTTCATGCATAAGGTGGTATGGTGTGTATATAAAAATTGAAGTTTGGGTATTGGATATGTAAATACATAGGAATTGAATGGTATGCATGTAATCTTCCTAAAAAAAATTGGGGGTAAAATGTTAACCATAAATTTTTTTCACCATTGAGAAAAACAATCCAGATGTCTGCCAAAAACTTTTTATCGCTGCTGCTGACTGTATATAACTAGGTAAACCGCACCACATGAAAGTAAACATCAAACCGCATTCTAAAAGGAGAAAAAAAATTCAAACAGCAGCTCATATTTCTGCCAATATTTGTCATCTTTTATAATCTTGTTACCAAATTCTAATTTTAAATCCAGTTCGCAAATCAACAGAAAATACATTCTTAGAAAAGCATTAAGATCTGAGATGCATAACAAGGAGCGTCGTTGTAGATGATTAAAACCACCCATTTACATATCTAACACCCAAATTTGATATTAACATTATAACACCTTGGTGTCATAACACTATGCATGAGAAGTTGTATTCACATTTAAAAAGATAGTTATGGTGATATATTTAATATGACGTTAAAATTTGAGTGGTATGCATGCAAATATGAATGTTCAGATTTTAGATATGCAATGTAAATATTCCAAATAACTATTACCCCACTGAAGAGCTGGTGTAGAAAGTATCTCAAACACATGCAGTGCCTATAAATAGGATTGCTTGGAAGAATGTATCCTTCGTCTTCTTCACATGGACAGCAGCAAAATCCACCCATGCTCGATCAATTACTAGACCGTTAAGGTCTTCTCAAATAACAAATTAATGCAATTTTATAGTTACCGGAGAAATCCTAAATCATCAAAAACATATGTAAGCAGATTTCTTGGAAGTTCCAACGCCAAGAAAGGTTAATGAATTCTGAGCAATAGCATAAAAAGAAGGGGCATTTACATACATAACACTGAATTCCGATGTATTTACATGCATATCTAACACCAAAACTGTACTTTTTACAATAATACCACCCACTTCTTTCATATCACATAAAAAAAACAGCACCATTGTAATTTTTAAAAGGTGAAATACGTTTTTTCATGCATAGGTAAGGTGTCATGTATGTAAAAATTGAACCTTAGGAGATATATGTGTAAATACATGGGAAATGAGTGGTATGTATGTAAATCTTCATAGAAACCAAGCTTTGAAAGTGCAAAATTGGAAATCAAGAACAGTCTAAAGTCCTGGCAGATCTTTACCTCTTCCAAAAAATTTTAAAAAAGGATCGTGGTTCCAATTCCTAGTAGGTCTGAACAAGAATCTTGATGAAGTCCGCGGTCGTATACTTGGCTGCGATCCCCTTCCTTCAAACCCGGCAGCATTCACTGAAATTCGCCGCGAAGAAAGTCGAAGACCTGTAATGGTCGACAACTCCATTCTTTCAGTCGAGCCTTCAGGCTTGGTTTCCAATAACACTTTACACTATGCCATGCCATCGCGAGCCACTCACTACACATGTGACTAGACCCAAACCCTACCAAATCCGTGACAAGTGTTGGAAGCTCCACGGGAAACCCACAAATAAGATCTCAGCCAAATCTTCCGTTGAAGGTCTTGCAACAACCTCAGAATCCGCAACAATTCAATCATCCCCTACTCGAACCTTCCCCGAATCGACAGACTCCATCAAGAGTCAGATGGAACACTTGATTAAGTTGCTTGGGTCTAGTCAACCCTACTCTGGAACATCAACCTCTCATGTTCGCCAAGATAACATTTCTATGAAACTCGTTGATTTTAATTCTTCTAGCCCACAGATTATTGATTCAGGTGTCACAAACCATATGACCGGAAGTTCTCATTTCTTCTCGACGTATTCTCCTTGCTCCGGGCAAGATACAATTAAAATTTCTGACAGCTCATGTAATTCCATTGCGGGTGAAGGGTTGGTTGTACTTATACGTTCCTTAAGTGTAACTTATTGTCGACTAGTAAGTTGCATTGCTCATTTTTCCCCTGATGATGGGAACTGCTAAGCAAGTAGTCATGTTCTATTTTTTTCCAAGAAAATGACATTGATGACACCGACACTTAGTCTCATATTATAAATTTTCTCTTTCTACTGTATGTCTTATTATGCTTCTACATTGTCTCTTAGGTCATCCTAATTTTTATTATTTAAAACATCCGTACCCCTTGATGTTTAATGATAAAAATTAATTATTTTTTAAATGTAAAATTTGTCAATTACCTAAGCATCCCGTGTCATATCCACCTCATCCATACATTTTTTTTCACTTATTCATAATGATTTATGGGGACCCTTTTGAACTACAAGTTATACCAGTAAAAGTTGATTTTTTTACTTTAATTAATGACCACACTTGGATGTCTTGGGTCTATATTTTAAAAGATAAATATTAAGTTGTGCCCATTTTAAAAAAATTTCATTCCATTTTTACCGAATTCAAAACAAATACTCAAGTACTCTGAATGAACAATGGTTGTGAATTTTGGGAGAGTTCTTGGTGAGAGGGCATCCTCCATTATAATTTCTGTATGGATATCCCTCATCAAAATGTGGTAGTCGAGCGGAAAAATGGACATCTTCTTAAAGTTGTTCATTCAATTATGTCTCAAACAAATGTCCCTAAAATGTTTTAAAATGATGCAATCATCACCGTTAACTACTTCATCAATAGAGTTCCGTAAAAATCCACAATTTTTTAATCTCATTATCCGTATTGATGTCATGCTTTCCTACCAACCGGTCCTCCACTTTAGACCCCAAAATATTTAGGTACACGGGCTTTGTTCGAAACACAGTCCCAACTCATAATAAACAGGATCCCTGCTTAATCAAATGTGCTTTCCTTAGCTATTCCACCACTCAAAAAGACTACCTCTGTCTGGATCCTACCATTAATGAAATCTATTTTAGTGTGAACGTCTTTTTTTTTTTTTTAAATATACCTTTCTTCCCTAACATTGCCATAAGGGGAGCTTGATTTGAACATTGTTCTTCTTCCGACTCTGTTGGACATTCCTCCTACAACCACGGTGTCCAGTACACCTTTAGGACCACTGGATTCACTATTAGACAGACCAAGATCACCACCACCCTCTACTTGGGTCTATACCCGTCATCCAAAACCCTCTAGTGAAACTTATCCCCATGCCCATATCGTTAAGCCCGCTGCTCCGCTGTACGTCTTGGAATTTGCTCCGGCTGACATCAGTGAAAAGATGCCTTGTTTGCCCTGATTCGAGTGAAGATGTTAATCTGTCTATTAAGGTACGCAAACATATACCGTCAGGAACTCTGCATCCTATGGCGAAATATGTCTCATTCCACAACCTTTCTCCAAACTACAAAGCATTTGCCACATTTGTGCCACTTTTGTGACAGATAATGGTTTCTCATCCACTATAGAAGCGGTTTTGGTTGACCCGTCCTAGAAGGCTGCTGTCATGGATGAGATAAATGTTATTCGACACAACTATATTTGGGCGGTGATCGATCTTTCCCGAGAAAAGAAAGCAGTGGGGTGTCAGTGGATCTTCAACGCCGAGTATAATCCAGATGGTTCCTTTGAATGCAACAAGACATCGTTGGTCGCCAAAAGACATTTTCAAGCTTATGGAGTTGACTATGAAAAGACATTTGCTTCGATTGCCAAACTCAATACCATTTGGGTCCTATTATCATTAGTCGTGAATCTGGATTGGCACTTACTGCAATTGAACGTCAAGCATGCTTTCCTTAAGGGTGATCTCACTAAGGAGGTTTATACGTTTCTCTTGTCGGGATTTAATTCAGCTTCTTCACGTGGACAAGTGTGTTGATTGCAAAAGTCTCTCTATGGACGGAAACAATACTGCAATTGAACGTCAAGCATGCTTTCCTTAAGGGTGATCTCACTAAGGAGGTTTATACGTTTCTCTTGTCGGGATTTAATTCAGCTTTTTCACGTGGACAAGTGTGTTGATTGCAAAAGTCCCTCTATGGACGGAAACAATCCCCACGAGTCTGATTCGGCAAGTTCACGCAGGTGGTAGCGGGTCGTGGGTTCACTCAAGCCCAAGTTGACCGTACAATAATTTTTCGACATTCATCCAGTGGTTGTATTGTCATCCTCATTGTCCATGTTGAAGACATGTGCTCACAGGTAATAATTTGCCAGCCTTGGAGTCATTCAAAGGTATCCTCGCAGCATCTTTTGAAATGAAAGACTTGGGGTCTCTCCACTATTTGTTAGGCATTGAAGTAGCCTGGTCCTCAAGGGGTATTTGTTTTTCTAAGCACAAATATGTGATGGACCTATTGATCGACACCAACCTTACCAACCTTCTTCTTTGCAAACTGATGGTTGTCCTAATGCACCCAAATGAAAAATTATTGGATTTACCAAGGTTGTCCCAGTAAACAAATCCTACTATCAATGTCTTGCAGGTGCTCATTTACCTCGCCCAGACATTTGTTACCCCATGGGTACGTTAGTTCGTTTATGCATGACCCCTACGAGCACCATCTCACTTCAGTTCATTGATCATCCACTACTTAAAAGAAACACCGGGATCAGGTTTGTTTTTCACTCATCACAATTTCTGCTCTGTTGCAGTTTATACATATGTTAATTGGGTTGGGTCAATCCATGATAGATGATAAACGATTTACCCCGGGTTATTGCTCCTTCATATGGATGAATCTTGTCACTAAAGAAAATAAAAAACATTTCATGATTGTTCCTGGTAGAGTTGAATCTGAATTTTGCACTATGGCTTTGAGGATGTGAAGTTCTCATATTGCACATTATGTTCACTGAGTTACGTATGTCGGTCATTAGTCCTCTGCAACAGTCTTGTGATAATAAAATTGTCATTAGTATTGTTCATAATTCGGTCCAACAAGATCGTACCAAGCATGTGAAGATTGACCATCACTTTATCAAGGAGAAACTTGATTCCGGGGTAGCCCTGCTTTTGTCAGTTAGGTTGCTCCTGTCATTACCAACAAAACCTACCTTTTTTTTAGAGTATTAAAAAGCATCTAGTTTTTGCACAATTGAATGGAGGTTTCATTTCAACCCGACCTGAATTTGCAAGTACAATGAGGCCTCGAAGGGAGGGTCGCTCCTACTTACTTAAGAATAGAAATAGAGAAAGAAGTGGGATTCTCAGTCATCTTTTGTCTTTCCCTAATGAGTGAATAAAAAAGAGTAGATGAATGTTTTGAACGAGTGTTTTTAGTGTGCCTCATCAGCTAGCAGAGAAGATCTAGCTATATGTATAAGTGAGCAACGATTCTTTTTCCAAGTGCATCAATCGAACCTTCCTTCGAATTGGCCAATTTTGAGTTGTTGTTCCACTTATTTTTTGTTTTGTTCTCAATTAAAAAATAGAAAGATCATAAGGAGAATCGTATGGAACGCGAGGTTCTACCTTAGAATCCTCTCTCATCAAAAAATTTGAAAAAAAAGAATCATATACCAAATTGTTTTCAAGATTAGAAACCATACTCTCTGGTGAAGAAATTATCAATAAACAATCCACTTGGTCTATTTTCTCTCTTTTTCTTTTCTCTTCTGGGGGGGGGGGGGACTTTTTCATTCATGAGGAGGAAGCTTGTGTGAGAAAGTCTCATCTACAGGTCAACTAGTTGAAATTCTCACAAAGAATTTTTCTTGTCCGTTGTTTGATGACTTTGAATCCAAGTTGAACATGATTGACGTTTATGTTTCAACTTGAGTGGTAGTATTAGAAATTATTAGTATTTATTTCTTTCCTTCTCGGATATTTCCTAGTTCATGTATTTCCTTTTTATGAATACCTTTTATTTCTAGGGAGTTATTAGGAATTAATTTAATCCTAGAAATTTCTATGTTGCCTTTCCTATTTTATAACGCTTGTATCCTGTATTTATATCCCTTTTGATATCAATAAAATTATTTCGTTGAATTCCTACAGTTACTAATACCTATCAATGATCATGTTTTCATTTATGGTGTACACTGTTAACATATGAAGCCAAAGAAACATTTACATAATAATCACAAATATAGAAAAGATGTCCATCTGCTTCATGAAATTCATTGACACTTAGCGGCTGTTTGGTATCTTATTTGAGCCAAAATTTATGCAAGTTTTAGCTTAAACTCTACCAAACAAAATTTACGGAAATTTAAATCAAACTGTTTTGATTAAATTCTTATCAGTCTCACTATGAGAATCAAGTAAAACATATGGAAATTTACACATGTAGCATACAATTCTTATGTATTTACATATCACCTGCCTAAACTTTCATATTTACACATCGCACTTTGTCGCTTTAAACATATGCATGAAAAAGTGAATTTTACTTTTAAAAAACGGTAATAGTGCTATTTTTTATGTGATATGAAAATATGAGTGCTATGTGCGTATATAAGAAAAGTTTTGGTGTGAGAATGTAAATACATAAGAATTGTGTGCTATGTATGTAAATGCTTTAATGAAGATGAAGATGGAGATTTGAACCACCCTTCCCCCAAACACTTTGACAGGCAAAATGCAATGCAGAAAGAAATTTATCTTTCCCAAATTTCATATTTCTTGATGCAAATTTTAACACGTACTCATTCTAAGCATTCATCATCACTAGCCTTATCCCAATTATTTAAGAATGGCTTTATGAATCCTCATTCTACATTCATTTTTGGTAAGTATTGAATGAGATAATAAATCTTATTTTGCACAAATTCTATCCACATTAGTTTTGTTCTGCCCTTCTTATCTCAATGATTGTTCAACATAAATTTTACCCTTTTGCGTACATACAAACCACACAAGTCTATTTTTCACTACCTTAACATCTATAGAAGTCACTATGATTATCCCTCGATATAAACATTTCTCAATCTAAACCTCCAAATTTTGCCACAAATCCAAACCTCCATACATGTAGATTATCATCACCAAAAATATCAAACAAGTGCACAAAATAAATAGAGCTCTGCAGACTACTTCCTTTTTTTTCTTGAATGAGTTGAAAACAATATTGGATTCAAGGTTGTCTATATAGTTACACTAAATACCTTACTTGTTAGTTTCGATCAAGCCTTACGAGGCTAGAGATAGAGAGAAATAGAAATTGCAAGGCAGAGTCTACGTAAATGATTGGAAATTACAAACAACTTGATTGACAACTTATAGAGAGAAAGATGTGTTGCATAAAGATTTTTAAAGAATTTAAAAAAAGATTTTTAAGGACTTTAAAAAGAGATGCTCCAAAAAAACCCCAAGGACAAAAATTTGGATGGATAAGAGTGAAATGTTGTCATGCACGTGTTTGATTAGTGACCTTTTATTTAGAGAAAAGAGTCCAAGTCAATAGCACGACGTGGACTAAAAAATAACAAATGAGTAGATGAAAATGTGAGCGGGTTCCAAAAGGAGACAACCCTGGCAACTTCTCCTAGCGAGAATCTTGAACAAGTTGTGGCACCTCTACTCAACTGTTATTACCATGAACAATTAGCCTGGATCTTTGAGAAAAATGACACTGTCAAGCAGGAAACTTTTAGAGTCATTTCGGTGAGTTTGATATCAAGGTACTAAAGTGCCCACAAGACTGTCGGTTTAGGCCACTTGATGAGTTTCCACTCTGGAAAAGGGGAAAGGGCGATTCCAATTTTAGGCAAGTTCTATGTTTGGATTTTATGAGCAAATTAGGTCAATCTACATATAACAAGTTATTGGACGTTATTTAACCTTATTAACTAGCTTGATCAACCAACTCTAAGAGAATATAGGTATACATAGTTCATCGATTATCTCATTCCTTCCACGATGTAGGAAATTTTAGGAGAATACATATGACAAGCACAATTTTCCACGGGCGAATCATTGCTTCTAGAAGTTTCAGAAATGTCCGACAAAATTTTTTGAAATTCTGAAAATGATACATGTAACAATTGATTATCACCACCCCAATACCGATAAATATTAATAATAGGATTAGCCATAAAAGCTATTTGACTGCTCATCATTTTTATTGTTCACAGATATGTAGCTCATTTGATAGCGTCATTGCAAAGAGTGTGAATTTTGATTTTTTATGCATAAAAAATATATGCAATTTTAAAACTATATTTTATACTCATTTTTGGTGATATTGTGCTTTAAAGAAAGATATTTTTTTATGTTTTGTTGTAGGTTGATAATTTTTAGGATTTGAAGCAAAAAATATGAAATTTGGAGTCAAAATAGCGTTTTGAAAAAAAATACTCAGCGCCGACGACGCCAGACTGGGCGCCGACAACTCCATTTGACAGAGAGCACATAATTAAATTTGGGCCACGGGCGCTGACGACACAATTATGGGCGCCAACGGCGCCAAGGTCGATGTTGGGCGAAATTCTAAAAGATTCGATAAATTTGGACGTTTTTTGAAGTGTTATTGGAGGCACCTCTTAGAAAACTGACATTATATTTTATTTAGAGTGAAAAATGCTCAGAAAAATGAGTAGTTAGAGGGGGCTAGAGTGTAATTGGGTTTACTTGAGTGTTCTATTGTTTAGAGTGGTGAGTCTAAGTGTGATTTTCTCCTAAGAGTTGTTAAGAGAGGGAGAGAAGTGAGAGATTTCTTCTTCCATACATCTTTAAAGAGAAAATCAATAGCATTGTAAAGAGAGAAAGAGTTTAAGAGAGGCTATAAGAAATTTACTTTGAGAAGGAGTTACAGATAAGTTGTGTTTGTTTATTATTATTGTAAAAACTTTCTTTTATTTATGAAATTCGTATTTCATTGTATCTTTC
Source organism: Phalaenopsis aphrodite (assembly GCA_003013225.1). Taxonomy (NCBI): domain Eukaryota; kingdom Viridiplantae; phylum Streptophyta; class Magnoliopsida; order Asparagales; family Orchidaceae; genus Phalaenopsis; species Phalaenopsis aphrodite. The sequence goes on from NEWO01000180.1 coordinate 965,920, forward strand.
TCATGAGGTCTGGGTAGTTTTCTTTGTCATTCTCTCTACTCTGAGATATGGTGAAATAAAGAGATAATTTGTATGTGTCAATTTTAAAATATAAAATAAATTGTAATGATTTTTCTACTCTATTCTTAATTTACTTTTCGATCTGATCAATTGAAATATTAAAATCTGTTGTGAAACATATAATCCGAGAAATGGAATATGATTTCTACAACAATGTGAGAATCACATTCAATTCAATGAACGAGTATTTCGTTTATGGAATTGGGTGCAAATAAATAGGGAAATATATATTATTCAGCAAAAAATTGGAGATTTTAGGGTGACAGACTAAAATCCTCAATTTAATCTTAGTGTTTAAGAACTAAAGCGTGAGTTAGCCTTCAGGGAAACGACAGTGGGAGCTCTGGAGTTAGAGTCAATATTCTCGCAGCCTAACCACGGATTTAGAGACTAAACCTAAGATTAGTCTACGATTCTCTATAACACTTGACTAAGACTAAAGAATTATAATTGCTCATATTTGACACAATATAAATTCAAACCATTTATCTCTCTCATTTAACCAAAAACTAATTGTAGTGGGTAAGATGTTTTCTCATATTTGATAACTTCATCACAGAAACATAGTTTGGTAGTTATAGTTTAACTTTACTTTACAGTCTTGCTAGTAGTTGAAAATTTAGTTCTGATAGGACCTTAAACATTTAAAATTAGTATAGTAGACTTTCTTTATTATTGTGAAATTCCTAATTTAAATTATCATCTCGAATTAAAACCTTCCATGTGGGATCGATATTTGAGGCTTAAATAGAAAGTCCTATATTACTTGATAACGATATGTATACTTGCGCAGAATCTCAACATAAATTGTTTCAATTTCTTATTAATAAATAACGAACCTAGTTTTTGGCATCGCTGCAAAGCGGAGTCATCTTCATTAATTTTACACAACTATAATTTTCGGGATCAATTGTCTCTTTAGCAAGAAAATTTAAGAGGGTTTTCAAAGAGGTATAGAAAGCCAACACTACACCAAGTTGCTAAAGCTGTCAAAGTTGATGAACCTTTGCTAAAGAAAGTAAAACTTGAAGTACTAAAAGGTGGTGGTCAAGAGTTAAGCCTGCCATAAAACACAATGACCCGTGAAGAAACTTTCAGCCAAAGGAAAGTAGCTGCAGAAGAAGTCTCCTACAAGGTAGAGTTTTTTTGAGAATTCAAGCATGGACGAGTTACATGCTTAGTGAATGAAGCTTCACCAATTGGCTGAGATGGAAATACCCATGCTGAGGATGTTATAAAGTCCCCTAACAATGTTGATGTTGTTAGCAAAGGGTTCTAAGCAAGCCAAAAAGATAATTAACTGCAATAGAAGAAGCACACAAGAAACCCCAAACAGAAAAGCTTGGTCGCACCAGTCAATCTGGCTCAAGTGCTTGGCATTTTACAGGATCTTAAGAAAACCAAAGCAAGAAACCCAGAAGCTTCACAAATTTGGAAAAAACAATGAAATAAAACAACTAAAGCCAACAATTGTCCAATAAGACATTGAAGTTATTTACTAGCTTTTATGGGTGACATCTCCGGGATGACTTTGACCTCATATTTATTTTGAGGGCCTCATGAGTGAGCAAGAAACCCAAAAGCTTTACAATTTCGGCTCTGAAAACACAATTCAAAGGATTCATGTAATATTATAATTGTAATGAGTAGCAAATGATTTCAATAGATCGAGAATATGTTGAGCCAGCATCTTGCTTTAATAAATACATCAACAATGCACACCTTAATTTAGTAGCCTTTTTTATCTTTCAGCATGTTGACAATCATTCTCTGGTAAGTTGTACCAGCTCTTTCCAATGTGAAAAGCATAATGTTGTAACAGTAAAACTCATTGTTAATGCAGACTGATTTAGTAGCTTTTTTATCTTTAAAAATGTTGTCAATCATTCTCTCGTAAGTTGCACTAGCTATTTTCAATGTTAAAAGTATGATGTTGTCAGAGCAAAAACCATTGTCAATTATGAATAGAGGCTTCTCATAGTCATTTGGATGCATTCGATGATAGCCTGATAAAGAATCCATAAAGCAATTGTAAGGTGGTAAATAGTAGAGTCAACTAAAGCATATATTCATGCAGGCGAATAGTTACACTTGAGATAATCTTAATTTAGATTTATGAAATTGACACAAAAACCTTCCACTGTCCATTTGTTTTTTGTCTATCGTGACATTTGAGATCTAGTAATGGAAATTGCACATCTTAGATGGAGTCATCCTCCTTCAAATTATAGACTACATTATGAATAAGCTAAGCCAAGATCCTACAAATTGGTGAAAATTTTGCTTAATTTAGCGTAGCTTTTCTAAGGTATCAAATCAATCGCAACTGATGTTAATATCAACATCAGATATTTCAATTGCAGCTTAATTAAAAAATATTAATATTCAACTGAATGGTGGTGATGACTCCTTTTTACTCGAATAACGTAGGCCTCCTTCAGCTTATTGACTTTGTTGTGGATAGGCTAAGCCAAGGTCTTATCTTAGCAGCTCGATGAACATTTTGATTAATCAGTCAGAGTGACCTCTCGATGTTAAGCCAATGAAAGGTGATAATAATATTGACACCTAACATTTCGGCTGTAGCCTACGAAAAAGCAGTGGTATTCAACAATAGAGTGGTGAAGAACTCTTACTTGTACCCTAAATTGAAGGTAGCACTAATGAAAATTGCATAGGTCTTTGAAAGGAATAAGAGATTTTTTCGATAGCCTCTGAGAATTTAAGTCCAACTCCCCTCAAAACTTTAGTTATAGCAACAAATCATAAACAAAACCAACTGCATCGCCAAAATTTCAACAAAAAACCTCGTACAGTGATATTTCAACCTGTCATTAAAAAAACTATTGCATGTAGTAGGTGAAAAAAACTTGTTTTGAAGGTCTTACGAAAATAAAACATTGAATACTACACTAACATGAAAGAAAGCAACAACTATGGTGAGTTGCCAGCACCCCAGGTGAAGTATGATTTATCCTTTGATCTCATTGCGGTAATCCAAGAATTGTAAAAGGACTCAACAGTAACATGAGCTCAAAGAGCCAAGGTTCATCAAATAAAAAATATGTCTAAAAATAATATTAACATTGTTCTTTATTATCTATCAGAGATGTCAAAATGATAATTTGTAATGAGAGTAATGATATCAATAATTTCATAATAATGGCTATCAGCAGATGACATATTGACATCAAAGAAGGTTATAAGAACCTCAAGAAAAGTTGAGCGAGATGCGGAAACAGCATGGACCTGTCCAAAGCAAAGTCACTTGAAGCTAACCTGCTTTGACACCTCAGCCTCAACACCCCCAGGTACGAATTGGATTATCCCTATAAGTATGGCCTGCATTGGAACAGTCTCAATTTAACTTTTCTTTATCAAAACCTTATCCAGTCATCACCCAAAGTTCGTAAGGATGAAATTCAACTTTTCCACACAAATCAATTTTTCTATTGGGATATAGAGTTGGTACAAATCATTAGCATAACAATTGTGATTCTCTTAGAAAACACAATATTTCGAGGCATCATGACCGTTGGGCCCGCGTGTTATGGCAGCAATTGACAGAAGCACTCATCGCAAATCAAATTAACAATTTATGTAACACTCGGAGAAGATTAAAAATTAAATTTCAAATTGACGCATGAGACCTTGCCTACCAAAAAAGATTGTTGGTAAGACGCCCGTGATTGCACATTTTAAGAAAAAAACAATGGTGGTGGTGTTGTCAAGGTCCAAAATTGTTAGATCGCTCAGCCAACTTGTTTGAGTGGTTGCACAACTTGTTCCTTAAGACTAGGGAATTATGTTGAGCATCCCAAGAAGAACCAAAATGTTGCAAATTGGAAGTAGAAAACAAAATCGCAAAGTTGTACTCTTTTGCATTGATGTGGGAGTTTGTTGAGGTTATATGTCAGAAGTCCCTCTCGCACCTCCCAAAGAAAGAACAACGGTATTGCTACAGTTCAGGTCAACAAATGTTTGAACCCTCAATCAATCAATATGAAAAATCATGTAATTTGTTCCTAACTTCTCGAATATGTTGTCAAGCCACCCAGAAGAATCAAAATTGAGGTAGCTTGAAATTTGACAATGAAGTCACACATTTGTACTTTGTAGAGTTGATGAGAGAGATGACGAGTTCAATAATATGGCCAAAGTCTTCAGCCATTGAAGGTCAAGTATATAACTAAATGAACCTCCTTAGAAGCCCTTAGTGAGAGCTATCTAGTTGACATCTAGCTCAAGCTCCTTCATATCCAGTATCTCCAGCTAAAATTAAGTCAAGAATTGGCAAGATAGTTAAGTAGACTCTTGTCTCGTGTTTAAAAGAAAAAAAAATTGAGAATTTTTCATAAGTTTTTACACCCTTGCAAACTAAGTTATGTTTTATCGCTTTAGTTTGTCAAAAAAAACTAATGTTGTCAGGCATGATGTGCGAGAACCAGCATGGTGGTGCCTTGTTGAAGATAGTGAAGAGAATGTAACACCTCAAAACATTGCTAATGATGTAATAGAGAATTGAATTAGGGCAATAAAGTTGGTCAAGTCCAACTTACCCCTACAAGAGACTAACATGGGCGTCGTGAATCCAGTGAGAGGTTAGGTCTCGACAATCTCAATGGAGAAGATATTAACAATTTGAGTCATATATTTGCAAGGTTTTTGAAGGAGATGAGTTCCTCCAATACTCCTTTTTGTACATTGTGTTGCGACTTGTTGTGGGATGGAGCTGGTGTGGTAACTTAAGTTGAAGCTTGGTGGTGGCAAGCAAGAAAGAAAGTTGAGTCATGCTCTTGAGGTGAAAGCATAAAAAGGATTGCTTGAGAAAATTGTTCGCGGATCCCCTAAATCATTTGAGTAAGACAATCAACCATGTTTTAGAGCTATTCAAACTGATAAAATCATTATTTTGATCGTTGGGTGAGGAATGCTCTACATGATGATCCATACCTGATTTCTAGCCTTTGACATTGTCCAAATTGACCATGCCACTGCACCTTCAAAAATACTACATCCAAAGTTGTTTGTAGAGTAATACAAAAACCTTATTAAATGTTTGAGTCGAGTCTTACGAATATCGATGAGAGAAACTATAAGTCAAATATTTTGTTTAATTTATTGGGAATTACAAAAACGTGATTGATACTTCATAAAAGGTGTGACATATTAGGATAAGAAGTATATAAGAGAGAAACTCTTAGCCTTTCTCGGGTAAAAATAAGTGGCCAAATTTACAACTTATGTCTTACACATAGCACATCGATGACCCCCTATTTAAAGGCAAAGGCCAAAATCAATGCAATGGAATGGTTACAAAAGATAAAAAAGAAAAATACATAAACTATCGTAGTAACATCAATCATGTAGCTAGAAATTCACGTCATTAGTTACTCTCCGTGTAATAAATGTGAATGACTTTCCTGAGCAAGAACCTCAAGCAAGTTAGAGAATACACGAGTAGTTGAGATATTTAGGAATAATTGCTTTTTGAAGTGGACGACTACTTTGAGTCTCTTACGTGAGTTCACGTTTCACTACTGAGATCAAAGATGAGTTTTATTGGTCTGGGCAAATCAATGAGTTTCCGCTCTAGATGAGTCACGGCAGTAGGCAACACAGGGCCTCGAGTGACGTTTAGGTTTGCCGAGTTATGAGTGAATAATGTTTTTTGTCTTAAGTGAGCTGTAATACCAAATTTAAGTTTACCAATTAACTTGATCAACCAGGCCTAAGTAAATATAGGATAAACACTCAAGCCTCCCCTTTGGAGTTAAGGAGTAATACCACTAAGCCAAAAACCCGTGAAAATCTCTTTCCAATTTTTCCAAAAGCATTGGATTTTCTTGCTTTTAAATGATATTATAAAACACTTCATCTTCTCCGCTCATCATATATGACATATCACTACTTCTATGGTTTCTGAAAATAGGGATGGGAAAAGGGCATCTACTGAAGATCAAAATGATAAATGCATCAGAAGAATTATAGTCTAAATCAACAATCGGGATAACCTCTCAAGAAACTTTTTGCTCAAAAAAAAAAAAAATTCAAGTATCGCAAAAAAAAAAAAAAAAAACCCCGCATCAAATTCAATAAAAAGCCA
>NEWO01000180.1:972947-1009863 GCA_003013225.1 Phalaenopsis aphrodite
CCCCCCCCCCAAAACTTTCATATCGCATAAAAAATATTATTATCTGTATATAAAAAATGTGTCAGCAATGATTCTAAGTACATCAACGCTCCAAAGGAGAGAAATACGATAAGGAAGGGTCAACTGACAGCTGACCAAGCATCTCACTTATCCAATTAGATGCAATCATCCGAGCCAAAGAAGAACGCTAACAGAGTCTAAATAAGGATAAAAAGAAAGATCTAATCCCAAACTGATCAAACTATAGCAAGACAGATAGGCTTTCGCGCTAATCACCACCGTAGAGTCGAGCAAAGACATTGACCTACCTCATGATAGATTTGAATTGAAGAAAAATACAGTTCCTCGCCATCACCAACTGCGCCCCGCCCCGCGTGGGTTCTTCGTCAAAGACCAAAAATTGACAATACAATAGAGCTTCACAAGCGTCCTAAGGACTTTCCCGTCAATAAATGAGTTATCTATTATGTTACATTCCAATCGAACCAAAATTATCAGATTGAAGTCCTGTTAGCTTGGCAAATCAAGTCATTAGACAACAAAGCAATGTGCTCATACATGTAAAATATCTATAATATCATGTACAACTTACATTAAAGTACGTGCATAAATTTAATATCACACATTTTACCCTCTCGAACTCTCCCCTATAAATAGAGAGATTGCTTTATGAGAAAAGGATCATATATAAGATGTTTTACTATTCATTATTATTTACTTCTTGTTGTGGTATATATAAAACATAAGAATGATCGACAATAAAGTAAAAAATAAAACGAGAAAATTCACACCAGAAAAAAGTAACACAGCGGAACACAGATTTACCTTGTTCAGCAAATTGCTTACGTTCACAAAGTTGCAGAGGATTTTACTACTTAAGGAATATACATCAGTCGATCGTCTCGACTTACAAGAGATATCTCTCACTATCTTGCTCTCTCTTCTTCTCTCTCTACACCGAGATACACCGAATAAGATAAACTTACAAGAGAAATAAACTTAATTTCTCTTCTACCACAAGCCACCAAGAAGAAGCTAAGGGAGAACAATCTTCTTCTTTCTTCCGCGCAAGGAACTACTGTACTTCTCTTTCCCTCTCTCTCAGCTTTCAGCCACAAGTCTCCTAAAGCAGTTTATCGCAGAAGCAGTTGATCACAGCATGAAGATGTTGTTTTGTTTGCGACTTATAACAAACGAAGAGGTGCTTCGCTTCGCTGAAATAGGGAAGGCGAGAACGGGCGTAGGCAGGAACAGTTTGTGACAGCATTGAGAGAGAATGGTTCGCAATGTTTCGCGACAGAGGAGCGGGACCGCCAAGCGGGAGTTGGAGCGAGGTCGCGAACCAGGCTCTTTCCTTAACACTTCTCTCTCTACCTCTCTCTCTCTCTCACTTCTTGCATTATAATTCTTAGGGTGTGATTCGCGAAAAAATCACAATCAACATCCTAAAAGTATTTAAATTTTAGATGATAATATACTATACATATTGTTTATGTAAAATACAAATATGCCAACACAAGTCTTAAAGAATTTGGATGGTCAACGACAGAGGCACACAGGTCAGGTTTTGAATGGCAGAACAAAGAACCCATAAGTAAATAATCGATCGATTTCATAGTCTAGCGGACCGACATAATGTGCCAACTGAAAGATTCTTTTATCTTGCAAAAAACTGTCGACCGAAGGATTTTCCTATCATAAGACCATTGGTGGAGGTCCACATATCCTAATCAAGCAACTAAAAATTTAGAGGAAGAAGATATGGTCGACTGCCACAGCTGAACTAGCTAACACGCATACACAACTGATGGCCAACATATTCGACTGACTTCAAGGCTTTGGGCGATTGACCAATCACTACTGCTTATTACTCATTACCATGAAATTTGAATTTAATTGTTTAAACAAACTATGGAAACTGCTCTTTCATTACATATACTTATTTTCTCTAACCCTATAAATATAAGGTCATGATAAAGGCACTGATTTTTGGGTTCTGGCATTTAACAATTCTCTCTTGACTATTTCGCTCTCTTTCTCTCTCTCTATCTCACTTGCATCCTTACAAGCTCTAATTCTTGGAGTGTGTTTCAAAAGAAGACAATCTAGGATTCAACATTCTAAAATGTGGTGCAGTGAGCGTGGACATGTCACAGAAGAGAAGCATAGCTAGTTAAGAAAGGGAAACGTAACAGAGGGACACAACACATATGGAGTTCTAAAAAAGAATCAATGAACTGAGAAATTCAGTGACAAGTCCAGGAATTAAGAGACCAGAATCAATTTTAGATCCTCTAACACACAATCTTGTAGAAGAATGATCAGCCCTCAATTCTTGAAGTAGGATCTCGAGGAACTCGCTCCCAAAGGGTTCCCCCATGTGTGAGTGTCTGTACTATTTTGGCTAAGGAGTTGCCCGTTGGAAGTTGCCGGCTGCCGGAATCAAAATCTCGTTCGCTTCGGAAGAACATTTAGTTTACATATATATATAAGTTTAGAAAAATATGAAATCAAACTCACCTCATATTTTTCATAGTTTGAATAAAAGAGCACTATACCTCAAACTCTACATCTATTCTGAAAAATAAACACAAGACTTGAGGGTGAGGCTCGATCAAATAAACTAAGAAATATATTACATTCATTTGTCCTGCGAAACCATTTTATTTGCCGATAAGTTCTCATATTTAATAAGAAGAATTAAATAGGGTTTATATTAAGCTGGGTTCAGAAAAGCTTCCTATAAGGGCAAACCCCTATAATTAATTACATTCTAGATAACCGAAGTCACCTAAGAAAACTCAAGATAAAAATCATGAAATATTATCTTCAATGAGGTCAAAAGGATAAGACTTTTCAACGAAATCGGACAAAAAAGTGTGAAAGGGGAATGGTTTGAATTTGGAACATTTATTGTAGAATCTAAAGGAAGAGAGGCTAGGGGATGTCATGGATCCAGAGGAGAACCTCGGTGACTTCTCAAGCTACCCTATGGTTTAGCTTCAGTTTAGAAAAGAAATTATTTAAGTGTTACTTCCTGTAAATTTTATTAATTAGGGCTTATATTCATGTAAAACGATCACACAAATGGTCTAGAAGATGTGAGAATATAGGTCGTGACAGAAGAAACCCTCGGAATCCTAAGATGAGTTAGGGCTTATATTGTATAACAAAGCTATACAAATACCTAAAGATAAGTTGAGGATTTATGTTACATAAGCCAATAACCTCAAAATCCTGTGGATCTTTGTTTAATTATAAGGAAAGAAAGGGTTTAGCTGGTGTAGACATGTTTTACTGTTGAAGATGACTGTGCTGCCCACAGTACTAGCTCTAAGTTCTTTGCTAAGTTTTATAATGTATTAAGTCATGATGTCAAATCAAATGTCCTTATGGCTATGGTCATTTAAATATTATGAGGCATATTAAAGTTGATTTGAGCGACACCAGTTAGAATCCTACGGTTCTCTCATTCTGACTCCAATATTTTCTATTGGATTCACTTGGTCCAAATGAATTTACTAAACTCAACTCAATGAGTTTCGTACTTTCATTTAGATCGTGGGAAATCTCGTTAGCAACCGTATGTTACCTCCTCCGAGGGATTCCCGATCATCTGATAGAGAAGTCTTAATTTAGTTGCAATTGTTATTTTGTGATATTTGTGATTAAATTTTGAGTTGTTTTATATTTTGAATATTGTTGCAGTAAATTTTATCTTGGTTGATTTTAGTTTTGGTTTTGGTTTTACGGTTATCCTAGTAGTTTTGGTTTTCATACAGGGTGACATCGTTGTTTAGCAAGCAAGTTCGTAAGCATAAAAATATAGTGTAGAAAGTACGAGAAAAGAAAGCACTATAAACTGTAAAAGTGTACAAGGCGAGTCTTTTATTTCCTTCACCTGAAAAGTCAGTACTTGCAGAGCACATAAATGTATATATAATTTTGCTGGAATTAAAACAAGCTTATAAAGGAAAGTAGAAAATACAAGTTTGAGGTATGTCTACCAAATCCTATGTCATATCTTGGTGGTTCCAAAATCTGAGGATGATTATATTAAGTAAATCATAATAAGTCCAGATGTCCTTTAAGATTTCCAAAGGATTATGAAGAAGTTTCGGATAATACCCTAGACATTTCATAATCCCTTGGAATTAACTTGAGTTCATTTTAGTTTTATCATGTTTTCTATATAGTCCATTGACAGCGACTTTATATATGTTTAAAAATACAAGAATTTGATACTGCTGCTAGAAGATTTAGTTCCCCGGCAATGACGCAAAAAACTTGACAGTGGTTATAAATTTGATAAAGATGTATATAAAATATTCATCTTTATAAGAAATAAGTAAAGAAATGTTCATGTTTAGTCTTGTACAAAGAAATTCATAGGAATTTCGATGAGTTTGCTTGGGGAGGAATGAGAGATAAGTGGTATTTACTTATTATAGCTTGTATAGTTTTGCTTTTATACATAATTTTTGAGTTTTGTCATATCTTTCCCATGAGTTCTGGGTAGTTTTCTTTGTATTTCTCCTTGTCTTGAGATTTTGTTAAATGGTGATTTGAATTGGTTGAGTCTTGAGAATGTTAAAGAAGTTGTGATGATCTTTTCACTTCGATCTTAATTTACTTTCAGTATGGCCGATTAATTTTTTAAAATATGTTGAGTTTTGTAACTAAAGTAAAGATTACATCCAAGATTCAGGGAGGTCAAAGTCCTTGAAATTTAGGTGCAAATAAATTGGGAAATAAAATTATCAAGCGTAGAATTGGAGATTTTAGAGTGACATACTAAAATCATCAATTCGGTCCAATCGTTTGGATGTTGAAGTGTAGATGTTAGCCCTCAGGCAAGGGGAACGTGGGAGCTTCAAAGTGAGAGCCGGTATCCTCTCAGCCTAGCCGCAGATTCAGTAAACAAGCATAGTATTAGTCAATGTTTTTTATGTCTAGACCAAAGGGTAAAAAATAGGTATCCTCCTATTTGGCACAATCCAATTTGAACTAATTCACTTTATCCATTCACTTTAATTTCTTGACAAGGAGAATGATGTTTTTTTTACATATTGAACTTCACATTAAAAACTATATTAGTAGAATTAGTTATTTAAGAGTTATTAAAATTACATATTTATTTCAATTGCCTATAAGTGATAGATAAGCAATTTGAACTATATTGTTGTGATTAAGTATTAATTTTCTAAAATCTTAGTTCGTAGACTCTAATATTACTCCTTATAGGATCGATATCCAGGACTTCATTAGAGCCCTGTATTACATTATACAAACACAATATTTCGCTAGCACATCCACAATATTAAACAAAAAATAATTACAAATACATTAAAATGCAAATAAAAATCACATCACATTATAATTTTACAAAGTACTAATCAACATCTATTATAACTACCATGCAAATTTCAACTACCACACTAAATAATTATAACAATAATTAAAAATTATCCAATTGCAACATAAAAATAAAAATGAAAGTACAAACAAACGAACATCTATCTCTATTACACAAATTATAAAAATAAAAGTACATCAATTACTATCATATATCAAAATCCCATGCTATATCTTCATCTCCCTGATCAGCAGGTGAATTGGGCTGATACTGAGTATAACGGGGGCATTCAAGAAAAGTAACATCAGGCTCACCTCTGTAGTGCCGGGCCTGAGCTTCATAGTAAGTTATCTCAAAGTCAGAATGCCACTGTAGCTACTCACTATCATAGTCATGTCTACATTCTAATCCTCAAATTCTTTCATTTATTAGCTTTATACTCTTTCGCTGCAAGGTCAACTCATTCATTAAATCATTCAGGGTAGGAGAACTAGAAGAAGGAAGGTCATAACTAGTAGAGATGACATCTCTAGTAGTAGAAGGTTTTTAACTCCTACTCTCAGATCTCCATTTTTCATGAATTCATATGTCTTTAAATTAACTTTACTAATGGGTTTCATAGGGTAAACTCATTCTTCATCATCTCCAGCTTCAGCTCCAGAAGGTTGGCAAAGTGCATAAATGAGGTCAGGATATCCCAGTCCTCCACTTGTTTCATTCTTTGTAGTGGTCAATATATTATTAAAAATAATTCTCCCACATTTATAGTTTGATTATTCTGAATACAAAAATTCAAAATAGTTATATCTCTTGTTACCTCACTATGGTGATAGGTAGGTAACAGAGCAGAGGAAATAAAATAGTGTCAAGCTTTAGATGTGGCATTCATCATGGAAGCAAAAAAATTTACTCGTTCTCGTTGTTTTATCTTCCATGTCCCTTTCTCATCAGTGAGAAAGTTGATGCCATCATTCAGTGGGCCTTCCATTGTACTGAAGGTTTCATAATGGCAGCTATAGGAGTCCGGGACTTCATAAAAGGAGTTAATGCGGGAGGCACTAAATTCAACAGAAAACCCCCGCACTCAAACGATTCCGTCCTCAAAATAGTACACATTGGCATAAATTTTTTTCACAATATTCGTAGTAGCCTTATTGGTGGTATAACATAAGTTTTTTCACCTCCGTTCGGTAATAACTCGATCAATTTCTCCTCCCGGACTCTCAAAAACTCAATCTTGTATACATTTCTTCCCTTCAAGTACTGAAGTAAATCTTGACTGAGCCTTCGCATTGACGAAGCGAGACTTGTCAAACTCAAGTCGCCTCTTTTGTCATGGACCCATATCAATCTAATTAAAATTATAAAAAAAATTTCAAAATACACTTCAAATACTCAAATAATGGCTTCCAATAGTGACTCTAAGAGTTCAAAACTAAATTCCATGTATTTCTTCCAAATATTTTCTCTACATTCTCAAATTTTTTGGACCTTCTCAATGTGGAAGTAATTCAAGGTGAAAATTAAATATTTTTAGGTTGGAGTGAAGCTCTTACCGAGAGATGATAAAATACGGTGTCTAAATGCTTTGAAATTGCCCTCAAATCCAAGATCTTCAAGCCCTATATCAAAATTTTTGTTTTTTAAGTGGAAGGGGGTGATGAATAATGGCAGTTGACTGATCAAAATGGCGGTTAAAAGTGTTTTTTTGAGATCTCGCTGTCAGCGGGGTCTTCAGCGCCGTCAACGAGCTCTATTGAATTAATAACCTAAGTCTCGGGAAAAATCCACTGTCGGCGGCGTCGATGGCGCTGTCGGCGAGATTTTCAAAATTGGGCCAATTTTCAGATTTTTGCGATTTCGATCAATTTCAAGCCTTAATGATATCCGTTCAATCATTATAGACATAAATTTTAAGTGATTAAATGATATACTAACACGAGTAAACATTCACAACACAAAACATCACAATTATATATAAATTTCAAGGGTTATAATACATGTTACAAGACACACATAAATTTGGTATTTTCTCAACCTTGATACATTAATTCAGTGTGACAATCCAAGTCGCAACACTTTAAATGCTGAAAACAAACATCCTATGCTCAATCTCAACTATACTGAGATCTAAAAGCAAAATTTGAAAGCAAAGCAAACACAAAGTTCAAATCAAATTACACACATAGACATACATGTAGCAAGGTAAATCTTTTTCTCTTCTGATTCAGTGCTTGTTTTTCCTCTGAGATCATCCATTGATTGAACATGAACGAAGAGGTTATAGAAGAGTCGGTATGAAAATTCTTCAGTAGAGTCCTCTTCTATCAATCTCATCTTTCTCATCAATCATATCAAACTTCCTTCGATATGTCCAAAGCGAGCAAATTGTTCTTTCATCCTCCATTTTAGATGATCAAAAAAATCAGAGATATTGTTAATTGCATTCATAACATTTTATACCTCTTTCTCCAATTTCTTGATTCTGCGCAGGATCGTTAGTGTCTTGTTCGGAAGTAAAGGCTGAATAGGAAGTGAATTCTGAGACAATTGATCTTTCCATCGTCGTCTCACAATCATCTCTTCAGTTACTGTCGAAGGATTGTTCGATCCTTGATTCAGGAATCCTCTTTCTTTGATTAATCTCCTTTTTGTCAACACTTTGTTGAAGATTCTTTGCGCCTCGAAACTAATGAACTTTTTCCGGTTGAACACTCGCAATCTATGGTTTTCAGGGGAATTGGACGCCATAGGGATGAATTTGGTGGAGTTTCAATTCGTCTTTAGGGAAATACAAACTTAGGAACCAAATTTGGAAGTTTATAGGGAGTAAATCCCGCCTAAAACTGCAAAAAACCGTCATTTCAAACTCTGGAAATTGTCATCCCGTCGTTCTCGCTGTCGGCGAGCCTTTAGAATTAATTTCCTGGATTCTCGAGAAAAACCTGTCGTCGACGCCCAAGGAAAAAATTTCACAGTTTCGCTTTGGTCTGAATGAGTTCCAATTTTTTCTATGGATCTAATTTTTATGATGATTAAAGGGTAAACATGAGTAGTAGAGTTCAATACTACCACAAACTAACGATAATTTCAAATAAAACTATTATAATCGCAATAAAAATAAAGATAACTATGAGTTGCCTCCCATAACGCGTTTGGTTTAACGTCGTCAGCCCGACCTATTCAGATATTATTCAGGTTGACTGATCATTAAAACCTCTTTAAAATTTGGTCTTTTACCCTCAAAATACGGCTTTAATCTGTGTTCATTTATTTTAAATATATTCCCAGTCTTTTGATCTTTAATTTCAACAGCTCTGTAAGTATAAACTTGAGTCACAGTAAAGGGTCATAACCAACGAGACTTCAATTTCCCAGGGAATAACTTCAACCTTGTATTGTAAAGCAAAACTTCTTGTCCTGGTTCAAAGTTCTTCTGGTTAATCTTCTGATCATGTCATAACTTTAGTTTCTCCTTATAAATTCTAGCATTATCATAAGATTCATTTTTTAAATCTTCTAATTCATTCAATTGTAACAATCTCTTCTCACCAGCATCTTTCAAATTATAATTGAATTATTTAATCGCCTAATATGCTTTATGCTCCAATTCTACTGGTAAGTGACAAGTCTTTCCAAAAATCAGCCTATAAGGAGTCATTCCAATAAGAGTTTTATAAACAATCTTGTAAGCCCATAACGCGGTATCCAATCTAGTGGACCAATCTACTCTACTAGGGTTTACAGTCTTCTCAAGTATTTGTTTAATCTTTTTATCAAAAACTTCAGCTAACCCACTGGTTTGAGGGTGATAAAAAGTAGAGATTCTATGAATAATATGTTGACCTCACTTTTGGTTGAGGTCTAGAAATTTCTTTAGTAGCCTAGGTCTAGCCATAGGACTTTCCTATTGACTAGTCTTAGAAAATTAGAAAAGGTACCCCCATCATTAGAAACTCAAAACTCTTCTTTTNAAGGCTCGGGAGAGTGAGTGAGGTTATACCTTTGCTCCGAGAGGTGTAGCCTCAATCAGAGATTCTTCACACCTTCGTTATACTCCAAAGAGCTTGAGGATGAAGCCTCTGGCTCTGGTGTAAAGCCTAAGTATGAATTCGACCACAGCCAATTTCATGTGTTGGTTGAGGGCTATGGTTGAGGCTCTGTGGAAGGGTAATTTGATGGGGCTTTAGCTTCCTTTACTCTTGTGAAGGTGTAGGACCAATCTATTGGGAGTTTGGTGGTGTGTAAGTTGGGATTGGGTTTTGTCCTGGTTTCGGGCAAGGATTTGAGCTCAAAATTGGCTCTCTGTGGTGAAATTGAGAGGGGGAAATGGATTGGATTGAACTTAGGGACTCTTAGAGAAGCTCTCAGAAAGGTTTGGAGGGCCCTTGGTGAAAATTTTTTACCACACTTTTCCATGGCCGTGAGGGGTAGATTTTATAGAAATTGGCCAATGGGGAGCTTAGCTGGCTATTTGTGAGCTTAGTCCCACTGCTTAGGTGTCAAGCAGAGGGGTCCTCAGCTCAATTTGAGCTGAGGTGGCCTCTTGGCATGATTTTGGGTTTTCACCATGTGGGGGCACACGGTTTTGGATTTTAGTTTGGGTTAGGGTGGCTAACCAAGGCTTGGGCCATGGTTAAAGTTTATGATGGGCAGTAAAAATGGCACCATAGGGTTTAGACATGTGTTGGGGCAAGTACATTGATTTAACCCTTTTATTATCTCTTTAAAAGCTTTTTTTTCAAAAATTTACCCATGGGATAAATATCAAGCTTAACCATGGGTTGATGGCTGGCTTGGAACTCAACCCTAAGGTCTGAGGTGAGTCAAGGTAGAGCTCATTTGATCATACCAAGCTCAATTGGTTTGGATTTGGTCATAGTTCCAAAAAGGTGCATATGGCCAAATCTTGTGTTTGGGATAAATGAGGCATGCCAATTGGCCCAATTAAATATGGCATTTGGTGTGAGAGATCATGAGGAACAGCTTTCATGAAGGGTGAAAGTCATTTTGAGGTCAATTGGTTAATCAATTTGGTGGATTTTTTATTTTTGACCCATTTTAAGCATATTGGGCTAAGTTTGGGTCAAACTTGGGCTAGCCATGGGCTAAGCTCAAATTAATTGTTGTGGTTGGTGAAGAACATCATTATGAACAACTTTCATGAAGGATTAAAGTTGTTTTGAAGTTGATTTGATGGTTAATTTGGATGAGTTTTAATGGATTTGGATTTGGACTTAAATTAAACCCTTATGGGTCAAATTTGGGTCTAACTTGAGCTAGCTTTGGGCTAAGCTCAAATTGATTGTTGTGTTTGTTCAAAAATGACCTTATAAAGGATTTTAAACAAAAATTGGATCCCAATTTGAGATCTAAGGCATTCAATTGTTGAGATTTGGGGTGTTAGCCAATATTGGGGCTAATTTGGGGATTTTGTTAAAGATGGTCATATTGACCAAATTGGACCAAGATGTAGTTGGAAAAAATGAAATTGGGAATATTTTGGATTTATTGGGATTTATTGGGAATTTTTGGAATTTTTTGGATTTTGGGTCATGGAGGGGTATCTTGGTAATTTGGCCATTTTTAGAAATTTTGACAAATTTGGATGTATCCAAGGTGTTTGAAATGGGTTTTGATCAATTTTGGGTATTTTGGCAAAATTTGGGAAAATTAGCCAAATTTGAGTCCCAAGGGCAGTTAGGTAATTTGGAGGTGCCTAGGGGCAAAAGACCAAGTTAGGCATTTCACATAGAATTGGATAAATATCCATTCTAAATGAACCATGGATTAATGTATTGTGAAAATATGGTGTACCCTAGTTCCAAGTCAACACCCAGGGTCGACCCTAAAGCCAAGTAATCCTATAGGGATTCTTCTTGAATTCTCTTATAATGATCTTACCTACTAAATGNTTCGTAGATCAAACGGATGTCATAACTTTCTCTAGTTTATTTGATCGAGCCTCACCCTCAATTCTTGTGTTCATCCTTCGGGATAGATACAAGATTTGAGGTAAAGCGCTCTTTCATCTAAACTATGAAAATTATGGGGTCAGTTTGACTCCATATTTTTCAAAACTAAATTTTTTAACGTCCTTCTGAAGCGGGCAACGAGATTTCAATTTCGATGACCGACAGCTTCTTACGGGCAAACCCCACACCAAAAATAGTGCCGACATAATATTAAACATTTCTACCAATTTTTGAATATATTTATTCCTAAAATGAGATCCTTCGTCGGTGATAATCATTCTCGGCATTCCATATCTAGTGAAAATATTTTTCATTAAAAATCTTGAAACACTTTTAGCGCACAACGAGGTAAAACTTGTGCTTCAATTCACTTTGAAACGTAGTTTACTGCAATTAATATGTATAAGTTCCCAGATGAAGGAATAAATGATCTCATGAAATCTAATCCCCAAAGATCAAAGATCTCAACTTCTAACATGAAATTCAGAGGCATTTCATTTCTTCTAGATATATTACCTACTCGTTGGCATCAATCATAAGTTTTTATGTATCTACAAATATCTTTAAAGAGAGTAGGCCAATAAAATTCAGCTTGTAAAATTTTATAAGCAGTTTTATCAATTCGAAAATGACCTCCAAATTTAAAATCATGACATTTCTGAATGATTAGTTCAGTTTCTTCATAATGAACATATCTTCTCATAATAAGTTTCTTACAATGTTTATATAAATTAGGTTCAGACCAAAAATATGCTTTCACATCATGAATAAATTTTCTTTGTTGTTGTAATGTTAGCTAATGTGGCAAAATATCACTTACAATATAATTAATAATATCAGCATACTATGATATTTTCCACTCTTTAATATTATAAAGTTGTTCATCAGGGAAATTGTCTGTAATTTCATTGTCAGTGTCAGATAATTCATGATTTTCTAATCTCGACAAATGATTAACAATTTGATTATCAATTTCCTTTATACCAATGACCACAAAATCAAATTCTTGCATCAAAAGTATCCATCTAATTAACCTTCGTTTGGCATCCTTCTTTTGCATCAGATATTTAATAGCAGGGTGATCAGTGTGCACAACACATTTAGTCCCAATTAAATAAGATCTAAATTTGTCTAAAGCATACACAATGACCAGTAACTCTTTTTCAGTAACAATATAATTAATGTGAGCATAATTAAGAGTTTTACTAGCTTAGTATATAACTTTAAAAATCTTTTCACACCTTTGTCCAAGAACAGCTCTAATAGCATAATCACTAGCGTCAAACATCAGTTCAAATGATTTCCCCTAGTTAGGTGAAACTATAATAGGGGTTGTGATTAGTTTTTCTTTTAATAACTCAAAGGCATTTAAACAGTGTTCATTAAATTCAAATTTCTTGTCATTTTCTAAAAGTTGGCATAGAGGTTTAGTAATTTTAAAAAAATCTTTAATAAAATGCCTGTAAAAACCAACATGTCCAAGAAAACTTCTAACCTCTCTTACATACCATTTTCCGAAAAACCAACATGTTAATTTAGATATAACTTGAATTTTTGCAGCGTCTGCTTCCATACCATTTTCCGAAATTTTATGCCCTAACACAATTCCTCCTACAACCATAAATTGACATTTCTCCCAATTTAAAACTAAATTAGTTCTTTCGCATAACTCTAAAACTTTTTCAAGATAATTTATGCATGCATCAAATGATGTTCCAAATACAGAGAAATCATCCATAAATACTTCCAACCCATCATCAATTAACTTACTAAATATAAACATCATACATCTCTGGAATGTTGCAGGTGCATTACATAATTTGAAAGACATTCTTCGAAAAGCAAAAGTTCCAAAAGGACTAGTAAATATTGTCTTTTCTTGATCCTCAGGAGCAATAAAAATTTGATGGTAACCGATATATCATTCTAAAAAATAATAATATTTGTGTTCAGCAAGTCTATCTACTATTTGGTCTAAAAATGATAAAGGGAAGTGATCTTTCCTAGTGGTAGTGTTTAATTTTCTATAATCAGTGTAAATACGCCACCCGACAACTTGTCTGATAGGTATTAATTCATTATTTTCTTTTGTTTCAACAGTCACTCCTCCTTTCTTAGGAACACAATGAAGTGGACTTACCCAAGCACTGTCTGAAATAGGATATATAATTTCAGTATCCAACCATTTCAAAATTTTCTTCTTGACTACTTCTTCATCATTGAGTTTAATCTCCTTTGTGGATTAACTCTTGGTTTATATTGTTCATCTAATATAATTATGTGCATACAGATCGAAGAACTGATTCCCTTAATATCAGCTAAGGTCTAACCAAAAGCTTTCTTCTATTTTTTTAATGTATCCAACAGTCTTTGCTCTTGCAAATGATTTAATTTTGAAGATATAATAACAAGTAATGTAGATGAGTCTCCCAGAAACACATACTTCAAGTAGCTAGGCAATATTTTCAACTCAAGTTCAGGTGGTTTTATAATTGACGGAACTAGATTCTTATTAAATGATTTATAATTTATATATTCGTTTCTCACTGTGGGGATGGTGTGGGTGCAATTAATTTGAATTTAGAGGAGGTTTGGTCAGTGTCCTGTTTCGGCCTTAGATTTGAGCTCCAAAATTGTGCTTGAGCAGTGGATTTGAGTGGCTAGAGATGGTTGGGTTGAACTCAAGGGGTTTTAAGGAATCTCTATAAGCAATTTGACAGTCTCCCCAAGGAATTTCAAGCTCTCCTTCTTTGGCCATGGAGAGAGGGTTTAAATAGATGAGCTTGGAGAGGCCACCAAGGGCAATTGATGGGTGCTTTAGGTTGCTTATGTGGATGCCAACAAGGTACAAAAATCTAATTGGGATGAGATAACTTGGATGGGTTTAATTTTGAGTTTTGGCCTAGGTGGTGTTTTTGAATTTGGGTTTTCCGGATACCAAGGTGGCTGACCTGCTAGGGAGGGGTCACCATCCCACTCAGGGAGGTCAGGCTTGGTTTTGGTGAAGTCAATTGGGGTTAGCCATGTGTAAAGGTGTGGGATTGAAATAGTATGAGAAAAGGGTCATTTTGGGTCAAATTGGGTCAAGACATTGTTTGGGTTGGGTTCAACCCCAAGGTTGGTCTTGGGCTAAAGAGAATCAGATGGGTCAGCTAAAGTGATGTGGAGAAGTCTCCATTCAAAGAGATTTGGTTAATCATGGGTTTAAGTGATTCATGGGAGGGGTTAAAAGAATCTTAAGGATATTTGAAAGTGTTTTAGCCTCTCTCCAATGATAGCTTGGTGATGTGGCATGACTCTCATGGCTTGCCTATGGTTTGGGATGGCTTCATGGCTTGCATGTGGCTTGGCTAATTTTCATGAGAAGGGATTTTTGAATTTATGAAATATTTTGGTGGAGTTTGGTATGATGCTTGATTTGGAATGATTTGATTTTGGATTTAGGACGATAGGAATGATTTTAATCAAATGGATCGTGGAAAGAAATAATTGTCAAGTGGGCTTTAGACTTGGGCTTTTTGAAATTAAGTGTAGTGAGCTTGCGCCTTTGAAATTGAAATTGAATTTGGGCTAATTGAATGTTGAGTTTGGTGTAAGAATATGTCATGAGGGATGTGACAAAATTTCAAGTGATTTTGAATTGAATTGGTGGGCCAATTTGGTGGATTTAGGCATATGGTCAAAATTGGGGCTTTTTGATTTGAATGGAATTGGGCTTGCAATTGAGTCAAATTAGGCTTTAATTTTGTTTAGAATTGAATTAGGGATGTTGAATTTTGATTTGGAATTGAAATTAGACAAGATTGGGGTCAATTGGGCTAAGATTGGGGTTAATTTGGGGACATTGGACATTTAAGGGAAATTTAGGGCTTTTGGTCAAATTGGGTAAAATTGGTCAAATCTGGTCAAATTGATGATAAAAAACTGAAATTGGGAATATTTGGGATTATTTTGGAATTTTTTGGAATTTATTAAATTTTTAGGTCATGAGGGGCATTTTGGTAAATTTGACAATTTTTTGGGATATTTTGAAAATTTGGAAAACTTTGGTCAATTTAAGTAGTGGTGAGGGGTTTGAGATGATTTTTTTGACAAATTTGGGTATTTTGTAATTTTTGGCAAAAATTAGGGTTGTAGGGATATTTTGGTAATTTGGTGGTTTTGGGCCCAAAATGGGCCATTGAGCCATGAAGTCATATTAAACCAATAGGAGCCATGTGAGGACTCAGTTTTGGATGCTCAATATGTTGGTTATAACCCTCTTAGCCAAAGACTAGGGGCATAGGGGTCATCCATATGAGTTTTCCAAAAGGAGTCAGGAAACCAAATTAAGGGATCATATGGTTTAGGGTATGTGAGAGAGTGTAGAGCGTGTAAGTTAGCCCCACCAAAACCAGAATAGCCAGGGTTAGTCCTAAAGTCTGACCATCCTATGGGGGACTCCCCTTGAGCTCCTTCATATTGACCCTACCTACTAAGTGCTAGAGGTTAGGACCGACATGTGGAACTTCAAGTTGAATAAAGAAGAGTTTAGGAATTTCTAATGGTGAGGGTTCCCTTTTTAGTCCTCTAAGAATCATTAATAGGAAAGTCTTATGGCTAGACCCTAGGCTACTAAAGAGAAAAAACTAGACCTCAACCAAAAATGAGGTCAACAGTGAGTTCCTCCAGTGCATCTGCCATCACAATTCAGACGATTTGGTAACCAAATGATCAAAGGAGAAGGAGATTCCTAGTATCTGGTGAGCATTGGGTCTATGTCAATGGTAAAACCTAAGGTAGATTTTTTAAAGCTTCAGATCAGCCTACCCTTGAAAGTGCCTTTACTCTATAAATCCTAGAGGCTAAACCAATGACAAAACAGAGGATCCCCCATGTGGATTCTTGCAAGGAAGGAGCGAGCTAATTGACCACCTGGATTCTTTTAAATCATCGGTCAGTATCGTACAAATCGGTGGTGTCATAAAGTGTTGCCTCTACTTGATGACACTCAAAGAGTCAGCTCATCACCGGTTCCACGCTTTGATTAGTAGAATCATTCTAACTTTTGTTGATTTCAAGAAGCCCTTTCTGTCGCACTTTGCTAATATGCAGAAACCAAGGAAGAAAACATTTGCTTTACTACTGCTAAAGTATGAGAGAATGAGAGTTTGTCATCATACATCTCTTATTTTCAGAAGGAGATGTTGAAAGTACAGGACTTTCAACCATTGATAGCCCAAACTATTATGACACAAGGGGTTAGAGATAGATGTTTCATGTATAATTTAAATATGCTTAAACCAAAGTCTCTTTCTGAGATGTTTGAAAAGACCAACATTCATATTGCCGACAAAGAATCCTTCACGAACTCCTCCTTGACTAGATTGGCGTCAACCAACCCACAGTCAAAAAGGAGGGTGGTGGAGGAGGAAGGACAACAGTCGAGGATTGGCCTAAAAATTGATCGGTTGTCAACAACAACCGACCCGTTATTTAGCTTCTCTAGCGAGAAAAAAAAACTTTGGGCGTCATTATGCTGAGCATCTAATGGGTATAACATAAAAAATATTACACTAATATGGAGGACTTTATGGAAGTCGACTCTCCTCCAACCTACAGCGCTATATTCGACCAGCCACTATTTAACAACCATCGAAAGTTGGTTTCAACTTAGCACATGGTAGTAAAGTTTCCTGGTGATGGAGAAATTATAATAGTTGGCATCACTTTTGCCTTGACTGGCCGACCAAGCTCGACTGACATCACTTTCCTCCTCAACCAGCCACCTCAGCCTAATCGACATCATTTCTACCTCGACCGGCCGCCCCAACTTAATCGACATAACTTTCTACCTTAACCGACCGCAATTGCTCGGTCGACATCATTTCTGCCTCGACCGCCCGCCTAGACCCGTCAGCATCACTTTTTCCTTGACTTGCCACCACAACTCGTCATCATCACTTTCCACCTTGACTGGCCGCCCTAGCCAAGTCGACATCACTTTTGCCTCAACCGACCTCTCCAGCTCGTCAAAATCATTTATTTCTTGATTGGTCACTCAGCTCGGTCAATATCATTTTCTACCTTGATCGGTCGTGCCATCCAGATAAACATCACTTTTTCCTTGACTGGCCGCTCTGTCGGCACTATTTTTGGTGTGGGGTTTGCCCGTAAGAAGCTGTCGGTCATCGGAATTGAAATCTCGTTGCCCGCTTCGAAAGGACGTTAAAAAAGTTGAGTTTTGAAAAAGATGAAGTCAAACTGACTCCATAATTTTAATAGTTTAGATAAAAGAGCACTTTTACCTCAAATCCTGTATCTATCTCGAAGGATAAACACAAGAATTGAGGGTGAGGCTCGATCAAATAAACTAAAGAAAGTTATGACATCCGTTTGATCTACGAAACCAATATATTGGCCGACAAATTCCCCTATTTAATATAAGAAATTAAACAGGGTTTACATTATGTTGGGTTCGGGAAAAGCTTCCTATAAGGGCAAGNAATTTTGAATTTCTAATGGTGGGGTACCTCTTCTAATTTTCTAAGACTAGTCAATAGGAAAGTCCTATGGCTAGACCTAGGCTACTGAAGAAGTTTTCTAGACCTCAACCAAAAGTGAGGTCAATACGCCCCGACTCGGTCGACATCACTTGCTTCCTTAATCGGCCGCCCTCACCTAGTTAGCTTAGCACATTGCTTTAATTGGTCGCCCTGACCTAACAACCAACCACTTTGTTTCGACCGATCTCCTTAGCTCGACGACCAATCCCTTAGTCTGACTGGTCACCCTGGCTCGTTTGATCGATCACTTGCATAACATATGTTTCACATGTACATTGGTGTCTGATTTCTTGCATTGCATGGTGCACTATACTCTATATTTGCTTATCATTTACATGTTTGTTTGGTTTTTATTGAGGCAAGATATAATTCTCCTCAGTAGTGTCCTAAACCCTAAGCGACCAAACACGACACTTCTCGTACTATATTTCTTGCATGACATATTGTATATTCATTATCACTTGCTTGAGATGCAGTTTGAGTGTTCATTCATACATTCACCTCACTTGTATAATTCTTCCTAATGAGAAGTATTATCTTTCGGGTTGCTGCTTTCCTGACACGTCCACTCTTTTAGGTTATTGTCTCTATGAAACACTCATTCTTTCAAGCCATTGTCTTTATGACACGCCGGTCCTTTCGAGTCACTGCCTCCACGATACACGTATCCTTCAAGCTATTTCCTCAACGACATGCTTGCACTTTCTGGGCACTACCTCCACTTCACACATACACTTCAGGCCACGGTCTCCACGACATGCACCATCTTTTGGGTCACCGTCTTCTAGCCACAACCATCCATTGGTCTGTTGCCTCCACGGAACGCCCACCCTTGCAAGTCGCGACCTCAATGATACACCCTGCTTTCAGGCTGCTGAATCACGACACACCCATTCCCTTTTGTGTCGCAACCTCCACGACATGTCCATCTGTCAAGCTGAGGCCTCCACGACACACCCATTAGTTGGGCTGTTGCCTTCATAGCAAACCCATTCCTTTGGGTCGCTGCCTCCATGACACACCCATCCTCGAGTTGCTGCCTCCACGGTACGCCAACCCTTCTGAGTCACTAACTGCACAACACGCTCACTCTAACAACTTTTGTGTAAATTTGTTTGCATTTGCATTTATATGCGTGCTTGGATAGCTAGTCGAGCTCAATAGGCGAGTGCCCCCGCTTTAGTCGCTACGTCTTAATGAGCATTGTTGGTTGGGTCGATCCAAGTGAGTAATGCGATTAAAACATTGAGATTAACATGAATATGACTGTGATAATGATCTAAGGGATCTAACTCGTGTCATCTTGTATGTTATGAGCTTGCATTTAATGAACCTTATTTCAAAATTATATATATAGATCTATATCTACTAATTACGTTCTCCATAATTTTAGTATTATACATGTAGTAAATTATGTCGTATATAAGGCCACTTCTTTTCAAAATCTATCCTGATTGACAGCATTTAGATCCCTTGGATCCTTAGGATGGGGTTGGTGTGACGATCCTGTTAAAGTCATGCGTGCCTGAAGACTTATTCTGCACTTAGATGCTGGTTAGAACACTTCTTGTTAGATGGTGTATTAGGCGGAGATTTAAGATGCTAGGTAGTATTTTTGATACATTTGACTATTGCACTGTGTTGGTTTGCATGTGCTAGCTATGTGTCACTTTTTTGCTTTTTAGCGTACTTGTGTGCTTAATATGCATGATAATATATTAGAACATTCTTCTCCAGGGACCTGTGTCGATATATATGCACGCACATATGTATATATAAATGGGAGCATGTAATGATTTATACTAGCATTTCACCTGTAGGTGTCATTTAGCTCCCACAATGAATAGGCATAACTCATTTTACATTGCATGTTTGTTGGCTTTCCTGCTAAAGTTGTTTCCATGTAGGCCGAGTCTTTATTTTATCTTCCAAATGTATTTGATAGAGTCCCTAGACTGAGTTTGTATCGAAAATAATGTACGAGCATGAGTTTCAAGGCTGATGACGCATCAACCGCGTGATAGGGACTAGGAGTGGTGGCTCATATCCCGTATCTTAAGTTCGAATTCTATATTTTTATATAGATCTAAGACCGGCATGTATATGCGAAGTCTGATTGCCTTTTTTACTTTTCCCGAGATATATTGCCGACCCAACGACATTAGCGTCTTTTATATTTATGAGTGCTTTTACTTTTTGTTGCGTGTTTGCATGCTTGGATTGTTTTTCTTGTTTCTTTTTAATTTATCTAAGATGTAATGAAAATTGCAATTTGGGCTCTTTAAGAACTTAAAATTGTAAATTTATTTATATAAAAATCTTAATAAAATATATAAGGTAAATTAAGATTTAGGATTAAGAGATTCAAGATTTTGAATATCTATCTTTTACTTTTCTGCGTAGCCTTTGGACGGGTTTTGAAACGAGCTGCATTGCATAGGCATAACCTAAGTCATATAATAAGGCCTCCACAATATCTAAGTACTGCTATGGATAATTGCTTCTTTTGCATATCCCAAGGAAAAGCTCACGTGCTTCCCAATCCCGACTGAGCCAACATATCTCTCTATATAGAAGATTGTTTAGTGCGTCAAGGTTGTTAAAAGGCTCCCTGACCTAGACTGAGTGCAAGCCATTTTGTGGAGCATTTCTAGCTGAGTAGTTGAACCTCTCTTTCTCTTATTTTCCAGCGACATCATTGTCATTCAGACAAATATAAGAATCACCTCTTAGAGCTCCACCTGAAAGTTATGAGATAGAGTTTCCTTCCTTTTACCTTAGGGCTACTGAGGTCCCTGTGGATGATGCAATTCACATGTTAATGAATAAGAATATCTGGATGTGTTGAGTCAACTACCTTTACGACCAAGTAGAAAATGAGTCGTAGCGGCTTAGGATGATGAGTCTGTAGTACCCTGACCTGACAACCTTTACATACTAGAGATTACTCCTTCCTTCTTTTGACTATATATGTTGAGCTCTGTCACTCTTTTTGCCTTTATTGGTATAATCTCGACGACCTGATTGACGATGAGTGGTCTCCCGTTTGAGATACGATGATTTGTCATCTGCCCTTATGGCTCAGATGTGCTTTGATGTATCAGAATTCTTCATTAGGATGATTCAGCTATTTCACAAGCTTTGTATGCTGATGAGTCTGTTACTCACGTTGGGACATTAAGAGACTCACTCTCTGTTCCATGGCTTCGAGAGAGCTTTAAAAGTGTCAGAGCATTCACATGCGAGATGACCATCATTTAATAGCCTTATGCAAATCATCACTATAATGTAAGCAATACTCCTTTGAATCAAGAGTATTCTTAGGTAGCCCCATTATGTAATTAACCAATTGAAATATGTCCCCTTAAGAGCACTTTAGACCACATAATAGACAAACTTTCTTGAATCTCTAGTTATGGGTAGTCTGCATAGGTATTCTTTTGCAGGTATTGGGAGGTGGTTCCGCCCGATCTTGTTTCTTAATTCATTATTGTGAGGTTTATTGATGTATGCTCTTCACATTATTTCTCTTATTTGTCGTCTTTATAGTATGTCAATCTTTTCCGGTTCATCTCTTCTCTTGATAGATTAAAAAACACCTACTCCTCTAAGAAAGAGAAGTGAATCGTCCTTCTTCATTATGCAGAGCACGAGATCACACGTGCCCTTACCAATAAAGCAGTGTAAGCAGGACTAGTTTTGATGATGATGAGCGATGATAGGACCGAGAAGAGACATGAGATAGTTAAGATAGAGCATTTTAGGACATCACGATCTACCTTACTGCCATGGCCATCACTATTCAAGGAGGTTCAGGTTACCATCACTTCATATCAAGCTAAGCCAACCTTGGACTATTTTGGGAAGATTAAAAAATACATGCATGATGCATAGTCCCAGAAAATTGTACAAATATGGATGTTTGATTGCAAGTAGGGAAAATTTATTAGATGCTTTGGGGGGGGGTGCAATCACCAATGGGATCCAGGTGCTTATCCGACTTTAGTGGATAACTCATCAACCCCCGAAGGTTACAACAATGTCACTACCAATAACGTGCTAACAAAAGCTTCTACGAATGAGGTCGAAGCTCCCCCAAACATGGGAGAGTGACACGAGGGCTTGGGGCCTCATCCAGGCTGACCCAACCGAGCTAGGGTTGACCAATTCAGCTAGGTGGGCAAGGACCGATCTACCCTTGGTCGGGCTAGGTTGGCCACCTGAGGGGAGGAGCTCTCCCTCCTTAGTTATCTATTATTATAAATATGTTATTTTATTTGTTTAGAGCTAATTCTCAATGTGTTTTATGTTAGGATAACAGAGGACATCCCCATTTTTCCCTCTTAGGGCTTTATCTGAGGACAGATGGTGCGCTAACTGTATCCTGCTATGAGGTGATGGCCATCTCCTCCACTGACCCCTCTTCCTCTACCCTCCTTCCAGCCGTCCATTATCTTTCACACACCTCCCTACTCCCAACCACCAATCTTAGTCCTCCAGCCCTCTATTTCTTGCTTATCGTCATCTCCATCAAATTCATATCTCACCTCCACTTGCCATCCAGTCACCAAATTTTACCATCACAGCTGATCTTCGCTGTCGTCCTGCTTCACATTGATAGCAGATTTGTGTTATGTTATGTTTTACTCCAGTTTTAAGAGTCTTTTTTTGTTACTCATTTTAATTTCAACTAGAAAAAATATTCTTCCGTTGGGTTTTGGGTTGACTCCGATATCAATAACGGACCTCATTGAACACTCACTAGACACAAGAAGGGAAGGAGCAAACTACCTTTAATGGCCAAGCTTCTATACGTGATGAATTCGAAGGTAGAGAGATTAGTGGTGGTGAGATCGAATACGACAATGTCAGAGGTGGCGAGACTATATGTGGCAAGTTGAAGGCAATGAGATGAGAAACTGTGGGTTAGGAGACGGTGAGGTTAGGGGCTGTAATGTTGAATGTAGTGAGACAATGGGCTTGAGCGAGGATTTGATGGAATGGTCAGGGTGGGTGTTTTTTTTCATCTTATTTTGATGTTTTGAGTGCTATGTACATAAATAGTAAAGTTTAAGCATTAAATATATCAAGTGATGTATATATAAAAATTAAGCATGAGTTTAATGAAAAATTATTCCATACGGATCAGACACCGCACGCAACTTGCGTGAGTGTCCGATCCGGGCCGTAAATCACCTGATTTACGGTCCTGATGTATTTCGATGGGCCCCACCTAAAATTTTTTATTAAAAAAAAAAAACGGAAATAATCCTGACCGTAGATCACCATGATCTATGGCCAAGATCGAACACCGTATGCAGAGATACATGCGGTGTCCGTACGCAATAATCCCTCGAGTTTAATACAACATTTACGGGACATTTAGGTAAAATTAATGTCTTATTCTGATGCATTTACTTATCTCACATCAAAATTTTTTTTTTACATTCTAAACATCCAAATATGAAAAGATGAATTATATTATTTCCACTTCTCATAACTAATGAATCATGTTTTAGATGTAAAAATTTAAAATTTGGTGTGAGATAAGTAAATGAACACGAATTGGCTGCAATGCATGTAAATTCCCCTTAGATATATTGAGTAAAGCCATGTGGAATGATGCAAAATTTCTGTTTTCTATGCGAGTGGAGTTCGTCCCGAAAGCCTCCTAATCTCCGAATTCCGAAGCTTCCAAACTGTCGCCATTGCTTCGCCCCCAAAATATCGGAAATCCATAAGTGCTGAGCCCTGAAACCCTAATTGCCGATAACTATCATTTTCTCTGCCGACCTGCCTCCGAAGATGTCGAATTTTCCGAGCCTTATCTATTCGAATTTGTGAGGTAAGCATGGCTGAATTGGTTGTCGGTTGTGTCGAATCTGGAGTTGGGCTTTATTGAAGAAGAGCGACAATTTTCTTTGCTCCCCACGCCTTTTCTATGTTTTACTATTTGGAGTTGATTGAGGTTAGCGACGTGCCTAACTCTGCAGCGAACGAAATTATTAGAGTATTAGATTTTTCTGAACGAAATTATTAGAGTATTTGCAAGAAGAAATTATTATAGAAATACTAATTTTATTTAGAAAAAAGTAGAACCACTTACATCCAACGCACTTTTAGTAAAATCACTGTTGTCTCCTAGCTTGTTTTGTGCTTGTTCAGGGAGACTTTTGAAAAGCTTTTGAGTGATTGAAGATTCTCATTTCTTTTGAATTATAATTAATTTAAGTAGTAGATGATTTCGCTGACCGAGATGATTTGAAAGAATAAGCTAAGAGAGTTTGGATGAGCTTTTAATTTTTAATTTTTAATTTGGCCTTGTCAGGAAGAGTAGACACCACTTCTTATTTTTGTTTTGATTTTTTTTAGGATTGACCGATATTAATTTATAAATTGCTCACAGTTCCTGTGTATTTACATATTTCTCAACTAAACTTTCAAATTTAAACACATAGCACTCAAATCTATATGTCACATAAAAAATAGCAATGTTATCACTTTTTAAACATCTTTTAATGCATAGATTTAAATTATAAAAGTGCTATGTATGTACATATGAAATTTTAGGCGTGAGATGTGTAAATACATAAGAAATGTGTGTTTCTTACGTAAAATTTCACTTAGGGTGAGTCAATTTTGGGCAGCTGTAGCTTATTAATAAGCTGTTGATAAACAACTGATCCAAATAAGCTTTTCAGCAGCAACTAATCCAGATAAGATGGTTAATTGTTTGGTTTGTGCTGTTGGAAAACAAATGTTTTGTAGCTGTTTCTGAATAAATGATTATCTTGCATCTGTGCAGTAATGCTATTTGCAACAAAACTATCATAGTAATATATTTGATACTTGAAAAACAAAAACCACTTCAGAACATTACAAAAGATAATATATGCACCTCACTTAACAGTGAGTATCAATATTCTTAAAAAGATTATTAAAATTATAATTAAACATCTGATAATACTAATTTTAAAATGCAGACGAAGTATGTGCCTGATGTGACGTCAGTAGGGAAGTCTATAGTCTGCAGTGACATAACACTCGTCGGGAGGCCTCTAAAATACTTGAGCTCATATTTCCTGAATGATTCAAAAGACAATCCATTAATTATAACACAAACATAAATTGATAAAAACAATAATCAATTACAGTTTTGTGCGTGCGTGAAGTCTTAGAGAACTAAGTATATCAATCCCACCAAACCTATCACAACAAGAAGACAACAAACTTTATAAAATAAGAGTTCTCAGTTCCCTTTAGCTGACTTAATACCAAACTCGTGCGTGTCACATATGCATATCACCAAAAAAGATCATCTAGAAGTACTTCAAAAACCCCGACATCAGAAATAAGAGAAGAACTTAGTTGACTTTATTAGGATTTCACATGTGACACCAACCAATAGCGACTAACAGACCATTCATGAGAATCCATAAGGTCAAACATCTCATCATGAACCTCACAAATAAAAAAAAAGAAGAATCGAAAAAGAAGAAAAAACAATTACAAACAACAAAAAAATTAAAATATTAAAATATCAATAATCAGTGGAACATAAAATAAATATAGACTTTATAAATTGACAAAAGTAGTTATCAATTACGGTTTTGTGCCGGTGCGAGGTCTCAGAGAACTAAGTATACCAACATCGCCGAACCTGTCATAACAAGAAAACAACAAACCTTATAAAACATGAGTTCTTGATTGCCTTTAGTTCACTTAATATCACCACCACAACCACCATCATACACCAACCACAGCCACCACCCAATCCCCGCCACAACCACCAACCACCAACCACCCCCCACTCAACCACCACCCAACACCGACATAACCATCACCGAACCTGTCATAATAAGAAGACATCATATCTTATAAAATAGGGGTTTTGGTTGCCTTTAGCTCACTTAGTACCACCACCCCAACCATCATCCAACATCCACCACAACCACCAATCAAGCCCCACCACACCACAACCACCATCCAACCCCCACCACACCATAGGCACCACTCAACCCCCGTCACAGGCACCGACCAACCCACACCACAACCACCATCCTACACCCCACCACAACCACCATCCTGCCCCCACCACAACCACCATCCAATACCCCACCACAACCACCATCCTGCTCCCACCATAGCCACCATCCAACATCCAACACAACCACCAACCTCCACCACAACCACCACCCAACACCCACTATAACCACCATCCAACACCCAACACAACCACCAATCTACCCCCACCACAACAACCATCATAACCCCCACCACGCCACCATCCACACGCACCGCAACCATCACCCATCCCCCACCATATATCCACAAACTTCCCACATTCATAGATGAAACCAAAAAAAATCTTATGCAATTTTGAGATGATGCAATTACAAATAGCCCAGTCGAAACAAAGCTATGAACAAATGAAGCACCCTATCTCATCTATTTTTTGAAATTACCATTCAAACATCAAAGGAAGTGAAGAAACCCCAACCCATACTTGCATTTGGAGCAATTACATATGGGGCTCCCAAAACATTGCTATGTGCAAGTGAAGCATGCTCTTTCATCCAAACTTTAGTTTCACAGTTGAAACATAAACAAAAATGGCTGTCATTTTGAGATGAGGCTCACAGTAAGTCCGAACTACTCAATGCTTAACCTTCACATACAAATGAAACACTAAATTCACTTGCCACTTTTCAAACTAGAAGTAGCAAGACTATCGATTTTTCAAACACGATACAAATGAACCACCCGATTTTATCCTTTTGTCACACAAAATACCTTAATTAATGACATGCAAAATTCAATCAACTGAGTTCATCCATTTTTCAAACAGGGCTCACTAAATGTTGCAAACTACCATTGAAGCAACATCTAGAACCTTTCATCCAGTATCCAAAATATTTCACATTTTTTTTTTCGTTGCAAGATCCAAATCCAAAATCAATAAGACCACAAATGAGAAATCATAAATCACAAATCACCAATATGACAAAAATCTCATAACAAATTGCAAAAAATGAGAGTAAAAAATCGCATAAGGAAAGCCAATCTATCGACAACCACATGAATTTACTTATAGAGCACAATAACCAGAGCTCCTAGTGAGAAGGGAGAGGAGAAAGGCAATGCTAAGGGCGAGAGAGATGCGGGTGTGGTAGAGAAGTGCAACCTTCGCGAGATTGATCACACCTAGGTCAAGCGAGAGTCGAGAGAGCGCGTGGGGGCAACGGGGTATTAGTTCCCTCAAGGAACGCGGGCCGCAGGATCGATCCCACAACCACGTTTAATCTGAAATTCGATCCGATTATGATTGGATTATTAGAATAATCCCTCGCGACACCAACCAAATGGGAGGAGCGGCATTTTCAAAACGCACCGCAGACATTAAGTTGCCCCTAACACACACTTATAAATAGTAGAATTTCGCGAGTTAACGAGCTTGAGCAAATTTGCAGCGGGTAGAGAGCACCGCTGACTATTAACTTCTGCGTATATCTTCAAACACTGTTTTTTGTTCTATGGGAGTTTTACAAAACTCCCTATTATTTTGAACGATTTGTAAAAATAAAAATTTGTTTAAAAAATTTACAAGAAAGAATAATAAATTGATTTTAAGATGTCTTGAACCCTGAAAGTGTTTTTTTATGAAATCCTTATAAAATAGATTCATTGTGATTTGTTGCAGTGTACTGTTTTTTGTAGATGACATACTTATAATTAGAGACATATGAAGATAAGTGAAAAATTAGAATAGTAGAGAAATCAGAAGATGAAAGATTTGAGTTAGTTGAACAAAAATTAAGTATATGATATGTAGATTTAGGGCTCGTTTGGGATAGCTTATAATTGCGGACGACGTTTTGTAAATGTTAGCATAGCGTTTGTTTCGCGCGTTTAACCAGCTTATCCCAAAACACCGTTTTCTAGTTCTTAAAGACGCTGCCCGCGGGATGACCCTCACGGGCCGCGTTTCGTTCGCTTTTATTACTCCTGTGCCCTCGCCCTCGATCACGTGCCCCGTGCCCTCCTTCGGTTCTTTCCTCTTCGCTCGTATCCTCCGCCCGGCAGTAGGCACGTATGTAGCCGCGCGTCTCTTGAAGTCCCTAGGAAGCTTCCCTACTCTCCCGAGAGAGCTCCTTGCGTGCTTGGGTTATCCACCTTCCTATGAACTCCCTTCTTCTCCCTCCCACCCTGGCTATTCTAAGCCTATAGAGATGGCGGAAGAGGAGAATAGGGTAAGGGTGAAGGGGACCAGGAGCGTGCTCTACGGGATCGAGGAGTCCACCTCGGTCACAATCAAGGAGCTCTTCACTAGTGGGGTCGTTGGAGGCATTGCCAAGACTACCGTTGCTCCGTTAGAGTGTGTCAAGATCCTGTCTTAGGTATCATGAGAGATTGTTACAATCTTTTTCCTTTAGGTTTTGAAGTCATCGATTAATCACAGGTTGGTCAGATGAGAAATTAAGTTGCAATCCGGGGGAGCAAGAAGGTTGTTTGGGATGATTGTCAGTTCTGAGAATTCAGATAAGTGTTGGATCTATGGTTTATGATTTGATAGGTTTTCTGATGGTTCGAATTTCATTTTCATCATTCTCATGTTCTGTTGATGTTTCGGGTTCTTTTTTTCTCTAGTTTCTATGTTTTGATCTTGGAAGATGAATGGTGATTTTTGAGATATTCAGATAGTATTTACTTACATTTAGCAGCTAGGATAAATTTTATATTTGTGTCTTAATTTTTGATCCGGGGGACATTGGACTTAAGTTTGCATTCTTTGCTTCTTGAACTTGATCTTGAATTCCTTTTGTACATATACCATTACCAAATCATACATTGATGCCTTAATAACTTAGTATTATTGTCGCTTTCTATGCAATTATTAAATCAAGGGTCGCCACTATCACCGATTGCCTACTGGCATTGTGGGCGCCTTTCCAAACTCAAGCTAGCGGTCTCGTATGACAATGTTTGGTAGTATTAATGGCATAAGGTCCTATGGAATGATGTAATTTGGTCATGCAGCTTCAAGTTTATGGTTTGATATTGATGTACTGCAAGGAAAATGAAACCATAAACAAATTCAGGGGACTCAAAGGTAAAAATGTATTGACCTAAATTACAGAAACCTAGATGTAATTGACCTAATCTGTTCATGCTTATAATGCAAGAGGTACTTGAAGCTTAGTTAAAATCTGGTTCTTCCTCAGTTTGTTATTGCTTGTGCATTTCTTTTAAACTTGGATTAGTTCTATTTGTATTTTTAGTTTTCATCGAGGTTCTCTGTTGTTTTAAATCTCAAGTGCTAGATGCATAATGGTAGACAAGTGTTTGCTTGACAAAAATGGTTTACAAAAATGTATGACACTATAGCCATATCATTTCTCACCTAATCATTATTTTAATTGTTACTACTTCTGAAAGAGCCCTACTTTGGTTGTTTCGCTAAGCCAAATTCGATCATTAAGGCTATTATTTTATTGCATCTGGGACACTTGAAGTTGGATCATCTGTTTTTTTAATTACTATGGGATTGATAGTTATATTCGATTCAAATGATTTGGTGTTTTCAAAACGAACAAACTAAACAGCTAAACAACTTATCCAAAATAGGGGCAAAATGATCTTTTATTCAGAATTAACTGTTTTTCAAACGCACAAACCAAACAGTCAGACAACTTATCTGGATCAGCTGCTGAGCAACAACTTATCAGGATAAGCTGCAGCTGCCCCAAACAGACCCTTAATGTGCATGATATTAAGATTTATTAATTAATGTTATTAGAGGATAAACTGATACTGTGGTGTGGTAGTTTTGAGCTTTCGAATCTATTATAGATGACAATGATGATATAGCCTTGGCAGTAAGAAATGAAAATGCATTATGAGTTTTATGCATTAAGGGGGTTATCATCCAACGCTTGGAGGTAAATCTAATAAAAAAAGACAATTAGATTAATAATGTTATATGGATTCAAGTGAATAATAAGTAGTTGATATCTAAGTTTATTATAAAAAAGAATGTTGAGATAGATGTATTGCATAATTAGGAAGGATAAGCTAATCAATGATTAGATGGACTAAAGTCAATTTAAATTAAGGAATTTTGGGCTCCTTTTTTTTAAGAAAAAAGTGTTGGGAAGTTATTTTTTGGAAAGCCATGTTTTCAAGTAATTATAAAACAATGGCAGTTTATGAAAGAAAATGGAGGTTTCTCAAAAGTGATGCAGCGAATCAAACTTTCGGACTTTCTGTAGAATGGAAAGCTGAGTATAAACAACGAAGCCTTCAAATATACTTAGATGGTTTGGGCATGTACAATAGATGAGTGGAGGAAAACACACCCATTAAAGGGATCTAAAATGCAACCAATAGATCAATTTTAGGTGATTAGGTAAGAGAAGAGATAGGCGTATTGTCAACGTGTTGGAAGCTGTTTAAAATGGTTCATGATGATTAGATTTAACATCTTAGGCAACACTTAGTATGAGTGAATGAAAAATGAGTATTCATAAAGAGTAAAGATGATGACGATGATATGAATTCTTGGTATAGTACAAGGGATAATTTTGAAGTTTTGGTATGAAATTATTAACGTTCATGAGAAACTAAGTTAGTATTGGTAGTGTTACAAGTTACAAGGTATATTATGAAACAACTTATTCATGTTAGAAGCTATGAGGCTTAGATTTTTTTTTTTGGATTAGATTTATTTCCTTTCTTATTTTAGATTTATTTCTCTAGATTGGATTTATTTTATTTCTTATTTTAGGCTTTCATATTTTATGTCATTTCCTTTATCTCTAAGTAATTGTTATGCATTTATTAATTGGAGAAAGTAGTGTTATATCTTTCCTTTATGTTATTTTCTTTTTCTTGTCTTTCCTATTATAGGATTTATGTAAGGGTATTTATATCCTATTTTCATATTAATATTATAATTCCATTGAATTCTCAAAACGTAAATAGTATCAAAGTCTTGAAACAAACCCTAGTGTTTCTTGCCATCGAAAATTTCCTATTCCCTGCAGCTGGCAATCTTTGGCGTGCTTCGCCTTCCTCCTATTTTTAGTTTTTCAACCAGAAATTTTCTCTCCCTGTAGGCCATGCCGCTGGAATTTCCTCCTGCAGCATTTCTCGTCGTCATAATTCTCTCTTGTAGCTTTTCTCATCACCAGAATTCCCTCTTGTAGCCTTTCCCGTCGCCATAACTTCCTTCTGCTGCCTTTCTTGCCGTCAGCTCATCCCCCTGCAGTTTTTTTAGTCGTCGGTTGATGCGCCCCTGGTGTATGCTGTTTTTCTGCGTGTTTTATGTTAATTTAAATTCTCAGTAATAGTGCCAAAGATTTGACCCGTCCCAAACTTACGCAGTAATTTAGCTTAAAAAAATATGGCCAAAATATTGACCAAATTTATATTAAGTATTTAATGTGCAAAATCGAAATGTTATATAAAATATATAAAATAGTTCACACACTAGTGGTTCTACACAAGTTCAGGTATCGCTTTAAGTAATATAGGACTTTCTTTAAAAATCCCAGTATCGATCCTACAAAGAAGCGTGGTAAGAAATCTCTTAGGCTAATTCTAGTATACTATTATCAAGTCTCAGTTTGGAAGATGAAAATTCTTATGATAATAACATAAATGACAATATTCAAACTATAAAAATTAAAATAAGAAAGACAAGTTAAAATATGTTTAATAAATGCTAATAAAAATGTAACTAAAAGAACTAAGTTTACTAAACTAATTTCTAAACTTCAAAGTTAAATTTACTAAGAGTAAACAAAGTTTTGTGACGAATGATTCAAATTTAAGAAAACATCATTCTTTTTTATAATGAGTACATGGTTAGTGAAGTAGTTAAAATCATTTAAATTTATATATAAAATTATATTGTGCCAAATGCGAGCAATCCTATTCTTTACACTCTTTCAAGTGCATAAAGAACATTAAATAATCCAGAATTTGGTCCCTAATTCTGTGGTTAGGTTGGGAGGATACCGACTACCACTCCAGAGCTCCCATTACTTTACCTGA
Source organism: Phalaenopsis aphrodite (assembly GCA_003013225.1). Taxonomy (NCBI): domain Eukaryota; kingdom Viridiplantae; phylum Streptophyta; class Magnoliopsida; order Asparagales; family Orchidaceae; genus Phalaenopsis; species Phalaenopsis aphrodite. Next base: position 1,004,879 of record NEWO01000180.1, read on the forward strand.
GGGCTCGCATTAGTTTTCAATCAACTGGACCAAATTGAGAATTTTAATATGTCATATTGAAATCCCTAATGCTGCATCTAACAAAGTAGATTTCTCTATTTATTTGCACTCAACCCTATAGATGACATTCTCCCATGAAATCGAATGTGACTCTCACAATGTTATAGAAATCATAATCCTTTCGAATCATATGCATCTCAACACATTTTAACATTTCAATTGGTCAAATCGAAAAATAAATGAATATCAGAATTCGAATCATCATAAATTATTGACATTTAAAACCGTATATAATAAAATCAATTCTTCACAAAATTAAATCTCATTATAGGGAGAAGGATAAAGAAAACTACTCAGAATTAATGAGAAATATATGACAAAATACGAATTTCATATATAAAAATAAGTTTACAAAATAAATAAAAAAACACTACTTATCTTACACTCCTTCCCAAGAAAATCCCTAGAAGTTCTCTTTAAACATTTTCTCTCTTTACAATCATACTCAATTCTCTCATAGAAATGTAATGAAGAAGAAATCTCTCAATTTTTCTCTCCTAGAAGAAAACCCTCTCTTTTCCTAAGTCTTCCTCTTACTCTCACGCCACACTCATGCCCTAGACTCCTCTCCTTTTTAATTTGGGGCTGTCTCCTTTAAAAAAGAATTCAAAATTCTCTCCAAATTTCTCTCCAAAAGTCACACATTTTGAATCCAAAAAGACATGTTCATCCGTTACATACAAACCAAAATTCTTATGTATTTAAATATCTAAAACCTAAACTTCACTTTTTACATTTATATCACTTAAATCTTTCATATCACATAAAAAAATACTGCTATTTTAACTTTTAAACAGTGAAATATAACTTTTTATGCATTAGGTAAAGTGGTATAAATGTAAAAATTGAAGTTTAGGTGTTTGATATGTAAATACATTGGAATTAAATGGTATGTATGGAAATCTTGCCAAACCAAAACATAAGTTTAGCGGTTGCTATTTTTCCTTATAAGATTAGGTAACTATTGCGCTTGTCTGTAAAATTTAGAAATTATTATTTTTAGCTGCTCTCCTTGTTGTTGGATTATTGTAAGTATTTTCCTTTCTCTTCTTCTTTCTAAACAATTGGCATTGGAGAGATGGTGCTATCACTTTAGTAGTAAGGATCTCATTGACAACCATTATTATAGCTTGTATTTATATGATTGCCCATTTGTTTTATTTTTTAAGTTGAATATGACTCTGTAGCTGTTGATAATTTCTCGTAGTTATTGATCTCACTTTTCATTGAATCACCTAGTGTATCTTTTGAGGTCCGTCAAACCATGAAAAGTTTATTACATGTTGGAATTAGAACTGTAATGCCAAAAATATATTGTAATTATGGCCTTACCAGCATCAAGCTTAAAATGTCACATTTTAAGGAGTCATATCTATAAAAAAATAGGAGCCAATTCCTATTTTTGAAACCTTATCCAAAATTTCTTCGGGCTGTTTAATTCATGGATAGTCGAAAAATCTGATTAAGCTAACTGACAAGACACATCCTTATGTCAGTGATTGAAAGGAGGAAATGCACATGACCATAGCTTTGATCAAGCGAATGTTCTTTTGGATTTCCTTTAGGAAATGAAAATTTTTAGACGAGATGAATCTTGTATTAGCGCAGCTTGATATCACAGTGTAATGCAGTAACGGTGTTGCTTGCATGCCACAGTAAAAAAAGGTTGTTTTCCCTTTTTTTTGGCAAACTAATATTGTTTTTTCTTGAAGAGCCAAGTTTTAGTTGTTTTTTTTTTTATTTTCGCAATAAATATCATATATCAGCTTACTAACCGAAGATGCAAATAAATTTCTCTACTCTCAAATTACAACTTTTGTTCATACTGTTTTAATCTCTCTCTCTTTGTGATTTTATTTTCTAATTTAGAAGATATAGAGCACAAAGCTGAATTTTCTTATAACTTTTTGGGTATGGATGGCAAATCCTTTCTTTTGTCACAGTTATGGTTTTCTACCCTGCAAAAATGCATGTGTTATGGTAGATGTCGAGAACCAGATAGCAGTGTTCAGCTCTTCTGGGGATAATATTTTTGTGCCTATAAATGGCAGCTGGTCGACAAAGGAAGCGTCTAGAAAGTTCCAATTTGCACGAGCTACGTGGAAAGAAGAAAAAGAAAATAGACTCATCAGAATATATTTTGGACTTGAGATCACATATACATTTAGAATGGGACAATGCTCAAAAGAGAGTAGTGGCAAAAAGGGAGCAAATTGGGATAACATGGAAAGACATGTCTCCTTTTGTTGATTCGGCGCTGAAGTTTCATTCTGGTTTAGCTGATGTTTTTTCTCTTCCCAAAGAAGTATTCAATTTGGATAATCTAATGGATGTGGTTTCTCATAAGGTGAATAGATATTTTAATTGTAATTCCTCCCCTTAAATATTAATAATCAGTTAGACTCGCACCTAATAGGCGTCTCCTTTACAATTGGGCTGAAACATTTGGTTTATTTTTCGTAGGTCTGGATGACTTGTCTATCTGTATCCGAAAGAAAGCTTCTCATGGAGTTCCTTCCTAGCTGTGATTCTACCGTAAAAGTTGTTCAGTCATTGCTTAGTGGGGAGAACATTAATTTTGGAAATTCTTTCCTCAAATGGCAAGTATTACTGACCCTAATTTATTTGCAACTGTGATTGTTGTCTTTCTGTCTTGAGATTTTTTCACGTTGTATGGTACAAATGTAAGTTTGCTGACATGTGTTATGTCCTTTTTTTGTTAAGTTTTCTGACCATAAGTGTGACATCAACACTAGACTTTTAGATCATTTTTTTTGGCTATTTGTGTGGAAGGATCTCATAGCGCATACTTGCCCAATGAACATAAAAAAAGAACTTAATCTGACGTATTTTGATTTTCTAAAACTCAAAGGCTGATGGAGGTATTGTTAAAGTAAATGTATTTTGATTAAAAACAATTTTATGCTCAAGCATTTATTTTCATTTGAGAACTTAATCTGACGTTTTATCCACGAGAAAAATTTCTCATAATCAATTTGGATTTATGCCGGGCAGGTCTACTATGGAAGCTATACATTTATTGAGAGGTTTGATGGAGAAGTTCAGAGATAATAAGGAGAATCTACATTTGATTTTTATTGATTTAGAAAAAGCTTACGATAAGGTTCCAAGAGATATCCTTTGGAGAGTTCTCGAGAAGAAATGTGTTGATATGACTTATATTCAAGTCATTAAAGATATGTATACTAGAGCTGTTACTTGTGTTCAAACTGAAGGAGGATTTACAAAATATTTTCCTATTTTTGTTGGATTACATCAGGGATCGGCTTTAAGCCCATATCTTTTTGCTTTAGTTATGGATGGTCTTACTGGACATCTACAGGAGGATGTACCTTGGTGTATGCTTTTTGCTGATGATATTCTTCTCGTGGATAAAACGAGAGAAAAAGCCCAGGAAAAACTTGAATTATGGAGGTCTACNATGGTTTGGTCATATTAAACGTCGACCATTAGATGATCCGATTAGGAGAGTAGATGTTTTAGATTCGACTTGTGTTAAGAAAGGCAGAGGTAGACCTAGGAAGACTTGGGCTTATTGTATTAAAAATGATCTTAATTTATTAGAACTAAATGAAAATATGACACTAAATAGGACGCAATGGAGAAAAAGGATTCATGTGGCCGACCCCATGTAGTGGGATTAAGGCTTTGTTATTGTTGTTGTTGTTGTTGAGCATGATACTGAGGTAGCTCAATTAGAACTTCAACCTAAAGATATGTTAAAATTTCTTAAAACCTTGTCAAAAAGGGCATATGCATTCTATGATTGATTTCGTTCAAGCGACAGCATAGCTTTGTATGCACAAGAGTAGGTACATGGATTGATTTGTCATGAGATAGATTTGCTAGTTGATATATCACTTCCAGAGATTTTACCCTCATAAAAAAATTTGACTGTCTAGTTTTATAGTTTTTATCTTCTTTCATGAAATATTTCATTTAAAATTAGTCTATAGGATCTATGATGCTTTTCTTAAGTGGTAGCAATTTGGATTGGTGAGATACTGACATGCTACTATTGGCTTAGAGTAGAGTGTGGGAAATGATGACAAAGCTAATGAATTCTTAGGTTATCATGAATCTTGTTATATTTGGTTAATGAATGTAGTTGACGACCTAATCTGATTGGAGGATTCTTATCATAAATTTTGAGTTGCATCATCTAACGAGATTTGTGGATCTGTCAATGATTTTTGTAAAATGGGAGAATTTCACGGCTAACTAGTTAACGAAGGATTTCATCCTTTATTGTGTGTGCCTTATGTATCACAGTTTATAGATTTAGCTATTCAAAACATTTGAGCTTGACCCTTGATTCAGTTATTTTGGTTTTGAAGCATATTTAGACATGACCATGCAGCGTGAAGGAAATTTGTCACATTTTATTAGTACGAGGTTTTTGGGCATGATCATATTGAAATAATGGTTATGATATTGGTTTTTTATAAGTTTTGGTTTTACTTAAATTTGTCAATCGCAATAAAATAGTGCAAAGGATAGATGAATGTTCATTTTGAGTGCAAAACAACTACTTATTAATTTTGCTTATAGGTATAATTATGACGTGTGAGCTGAGATTTCGCAGAATCCCACGGAATCGCGGATTCCGCGATTGCGGTATGGTTTAGGGGTGAATCCCACCCCATGAAAATTACCTTTATGAAATTTTCCACTCCTATTACCCATCCTACAACTTGCCTAACCCTTTTAAGTGTTCCCCACACAATTTATAAGCCATGGAACCACGTTGTATATATATATATATATGTGTGTGTGTGTGTAGATATATGTGTGTATATAGATATATGTGTGTGTATATATATATATATAGATATATGTGTGTGTATATATATATGTGTATATATATGTGTGTGTGTGTGTGTATATATACACACACATATATA
>NEWO01000180.1:1010700-1076902 GCA_003013225.1 Phalaenopsis aphrodite
ATTATTATTTATATTAAAACATCATTTGAATCTAATTTAATAATTTTTATTCTATTTTCTTAATCAATATTTTAATTGATTATAAATCTTTGCAGCCTTGTAGTCAATTAGATTTTTTTAAATACTACTTAGTATATATATATATATATAGTATTTCGAGCCAAAACGAGCCGAACACGAACGAACACATTTTAGTTCGTGTTCGGCTCGTTAACTTATCGAACGAAATTAACGAGCCGAACACGAGCTTCTTAACGAGCCGAACACGAGCTGTTGGCGAACAACGAGCCGTTTTGACAGCCCTAATTAAAGCACAATCATGGTGGAAGATGACCATAGTATTTGCCTTTCAATCTAGGGGTGTGATTGGAACTAGGATTTATGCTTTGTAACATAGTGCGATCAAGTTGTTTGCATGCAGAATGAGGCGATCATTGCTTTCATGAATATTTCATGTTTTTTATTCATATTTGTATGATTTCTTTTCACTACTGACGAACTTATTACTCATCACATTTCTTGTTTTCAATTTTTTTAAGGAAAATGTTAGTTTAATTAATACCAAAATGGAGTTCATAAAGAACCTGGAAGTCCCCATCTAAACCCAAAATATAACTCATGCAAAATAAAACCTATGGGGACACTCTGACAAACAAGAAAAAGAAAAATATAAGGAATTATCATAAGATGATTCTAGAAGTAAAAAAAAAAAGGAAAATTATCCCAAGTTCAATTTAAAGCCCTAAAGACAAAATTTTTGGATAAAATACTGTAGTGAATATAATTCAAATAATCCTTGATGGAAGAAGCTTTCTTTTGCATCGATTGAAAGAGCTCCAACTTGAAGATAAACTTAACGGTTCCTATTGATATGCTCGAAGGATTATGCCGTATGACTAGAGGCAAAACATGAACGCATTTCTTGTGTTTTACCTGAGAATCTCACTTGAATCGCCTTGTTGTCCCAATAAGCACATTTCAAGATTTTGGTAAAGAAGACTAGTTCAACTTGGGTTGATACCATTTCATTATTCATTATTATAATTGGATAATTGCTTGTTGCAACCATGTCGATTCCTTTCCTTGTAACAATAAGATAAAAGTTAGCACTATGAAATGAGCAAAATAAAAATACAAGAAAACCCAAAGCATCTTCTTCATCTTTTTTTTTGGGTAATTTTCTAGTTTTTTTTTTAAAGATTTCCCTTCATTTCATTCATAGTTTTATTTTATTTTTCATTTTTTTTACATTGTCTTTTCATGAAAAATAATTTTTAACTATCAATATTTTTTATCAACTTCTCGATTTACTTAAATTTGCATGTATACAATTTTTTTTTATGATTATTTAAAATAATATTATCTCATCTTCTTCGTATGGTTGCCCATAAGAGTGCCCTCATGGGCAAATGAGTGCTATAAAAAAAGGTATGTTGGATATCATTTTTACACATTCTAGAGTTTGTAGTGTATGGAGAGGAGGCACGTAGTTTCATTTCTAGTTTGAGTTGCGAAATTTATGAAGCACAATTGTCATTTTATTTTTCCTCTCATTTCACTTTTATTCCATAGAACATCATGCATATTCTATTGGGGAAAAAAATAAAGCAACAAAAAGGTGAAATATTGAAATGAAAAGCCAAAAAAAGGCGAGAAAGTAACACTTATTTTTTACTTATTTATTAGAAAGTAACATGATACCAGAACCCAAACAACAGTGGAAAGATAAATATTATTATTCGACAAATAAAACGGTTACAAGATCTCAATGATAAAGAAATACGGTTACAAGATATCAAATAAACTTATTGATATGCTCGAAGGGAAAAGTTGAGGATAATCACCGTCTCGAGACATGTTATAGCCAGAGCACCATTTTACCGTTGGATACAACTCTAGAAAGGGAAAACTAGACACCGACAGCTTTCTAAACAGAAATCTCAGCAAAAAATTGACCCTAAAATAGAGAAAGCAACATATAAATAATAGATAACTAAGTGGGGCCTCCCCTCACTTGGGCGGCAATCCTAGCCCAAAGACAAGTGCCATCCTGCACCCTTTGAGGCTCCCTAGCTGAACTGGTTCAACAGCCTGTTCAGATCCTCAGGTGCGCCCACATCACCTTATGTATCTCTTAAATAATAAATGGAGAATGAAGGCTTAGCAAATTGACTTTAAATAATTGGGTTAAAGCTACTAACATTGATGATGATATGTGATTAATCATGGAATTAACTTATCAATGTGCTGTGCAGTATGGATTATTAAGAAAACTAGGTTGAAATTTAGAATTACGATAGTTTAGAATTGGAAAGGTACATTAGTTAAATGTTTCATATGGGCTTGTATCCATATATTATTTTTTGGATACTTCTTAACAGTTGAATATTGTGGTTGGGCAGATTAATTGTTTTTTTTTCCAAGATTGGTTAGTTGTGGTTTGAAAAAGAAGTGCACAGTTGATGAGCTCTCGTGAATATCGAGTGGTGAGGGGTTATACACAAACTATTCCTTACTTTACAAGATTTGCACATTACTTCTTATGATATGCAAGTCTGAACATTTTCTCTGCTTAGAATGCTTAAATGATTTTTCAAAATGCTTATATTTTGCATGATGCTCAATTTTAGTTTGAAAATCTATTTCACTGGACATTAATATGGACCATATGGTTGAAGTAAAGCTTGAATTTCATTTTGAAATGATGTTTTGCTCTTACTATCATTATCTTTGATTTATAGGTTTATTTCAGTTATCATTGAAGGCTTATGTAGCTTGATAATTGCTACTTAATACTTGGAATGCTTTTCTTTGGTTTTATCCTTGATACAAAGAACTCCATATATATTGCCAGGTCTACCTTACTTTGCTCTGGTGATCTACATCCAGATGTTCTTCTTCAAAAGGAACGGCAAACCAGGTTGAGTAAGAAACAATATAATTTGGAGATAAATAAGTACCATGCTAAGTATGTTTATTTCTCTTTGTATTGATTTTGTGGAACCTTATATCTTTCAACTTCTTCAATTTTGAATATTGTATTTTGTCTGTGACAGCATGGTTTCAATGTTCAGAATGTTGAAGAAGAAATCAGAAACCTGTGAAGATCCAGAGAAGTTGTGGAGGTTGTCTTATCTGCTTTGTCTTTTTTTTATGTTTAATATATCTGGTGATAATTTATTAAGCTCTTCTAGTTAAGTTTTAATTAGCATTTATAATAATTCACTTTTATATCCTAATAGAAGCATGATTAGGTTAGTACTATGACCCAATTTAGTTATGAGAAACAACACTGCATCGCTTTTTTTCTTTCAGATTTGTTTATTCTTTCATGGTTAGTCATAGTTGAAAAATAGTGTTCATTGAAGTTTTAATGATTCAATTTCTCCTTTCAAGTTATTGGGGAAATATCGATTTTCTTCAATTCCACCTCCAATTTTCCATCGCGCTTGTTAATCCTCCACCTTCCTTTATCACTTCATGCCACCTCATTGTTTCATGGACTTTTGAAACTATTCTATAATTATTATTTTGTCTACTCATCAAACCATGTATTATTATAATCATTCTATTTTGATTTTGCATGTTTTCTATTTCAAACTCTCTTGGGATTGTATAAATATATAGGGCTGCAAATAAACTGAGCCGAGTTGAGCTGGAGGTTTGGGTTTCTCATATTCCTAAATCATGTTTGAGCTTGGCTTGAGCTCAATTCAAGTTTTTGTGATGGTCTTCAAGATTGCTTCAGTTAAATACATGTTTTTCAAGGTTGATTCATTTTGTATTATTGAGTATTAAACGAGTAGCTTGATTGATATTTTAGCTGAGGCTTATTATACCAAACTTATTGAGCTTAAAAAATGATATTATAATTAGGAGCATTCATTCGAACCATCCACATACCCTCACATAGGTTACAAGCTCATGTCATAAAGCTCATCACTACAATTTAAATAGGACTAAGTTCAACACCCAAATTATGTGGGAATATATAGCTACAAAGTTAGAATCGAGCAAAAAGTTTGTTTACGAGCTTTAAATGATATTATTCATGATCATAATTGAATCTAACTTCCTAATTCGCTTGTTTAAGAGTTTCATAATGGCTCGTTAATGAGCTTTAAATGATGTTCATAATCATAAATGAATCAAACTAAAAATTTTTCGAGCTTGTTCATTTAACGACCAAATATTAATGGAAATGTTCAAGTTTATTTGATTAGTTAACCAAATGGTCATGAACGAACTCTAAACGAGTTAAGCCATGAATAGCTTGTCGAATGTTTGGTTAGCTTCGATACCAATTTGGTGAATATGATTTTTCATATGGAGTTGGGGCTTTATACAAAATTGATGGAGATCTCAGTGTACATTGTCTTTATCTTCCCCTTTTATCAATAGTGTCTTTGAATGTATTGCTTTCTCCTTAAAGTCACCCTTATTGAAGAGAGGGCGAAAATGGCTTTTGTATGAGGAAGGTTGAGAAAGAAATAAGGTAAACTTTGGGATAAGTGTGGAGCACCTTGGAGAAACTCTTGGTTTTTCTTTGAATTTATGAAGAGGGAGTGGTAGGAATTGTGCCTTATGGCAGAAGAGAGAAACCCACAAATTATCTTATGGTAGGAGAAAATAACTAGAATTTAATCTTTTGGCGGATTGCTTTGATATTAAATTAAAGAAAACCATGGAGATAGATCCCCTTATTGATCTTCACCTTTTACTCTCAATACTTTCTTTTAATTGTTATTTTTCTTTTTGAGATGAATTAGACTTGTGGATGGATGAAGTTAGAGAAGTTGAGAGAGATACGAGATATTTTTGGGCAAGATTAGGAATCCGAAGGAGAAGCTTTTAATTTTTCTTGGGTTTATAAAGAGCAAGTATTAGAGACTGTTCTTTACATGAGAGAAACCCATGGATTAGAGTTCTCGGGATTTGATCCATTTTTTTTTTCTTTTTTTACTTTTTTTTGTTTTTTGTTTTTTTTTCTTTTTTGGAGGAGGAGAGAAAAAGGTAGATTTGGAGGAGGTTGGAAAGGAGTTGGAAAAGATGTGTTGAAGAGGGAAAGGAGATTTTTATCATTTCAGCTTATGATAGGATTACAAAATTACAAGCATTAAAATCCTTATTTATAAAAATATGGTTGCATGATAAAACCAACCATATCTAAAGTTCAAATCAAGATGAGTTTTAAAATCAGGAAAATTTATTATCTTACTAAGAGAAGATAGCAAAAGGAGGATATCTATCTATTAATTAACTAAAGGTAATTTAATTCTAAAAATGAAATTAAAAAATTAATCTCAAATTTTTTGCTAGCATGGTCTAATTGCAATCTTGACTTGAATCTTGTCATGAACTTGGGCTTGGGTTTCGGATGGGGGCCTTGTGTTGCATCATTGAAACTGACACATTTTCATCCTTTTTCTATTTCAATGCATTTTCCCTTCTGACTGTCTTGTACCGGTGATTATTCATCATTTTATCTATTTATTTAGACAGTGAAACATTGATATTGGTCATATTGTGTTTTTTTTGAAATTCATTTTTTGTTTTAGGCATCATTTAAAAGTTTATCTTTCGGTACTTCATGGAGTACTTTACATTTTAAAGGTATGACAACATTAATTTATATTTGAAGTAATTGTTGAGTGACTAGTGAGTTTTAGAAGGATACATTTCTCCTACATGTGAAAATTCTAGAACTCAGTTCTATTTTTAATTTTATGTCCGAATGCTTCAAAACTTGCACATATCGGCTTATCAATCTGATGAAATATTCTTTTGTAGAACATATGCGAGAAAAAACTTAGAAAAAAATATATATATAAATTTTGAGTCTTTATATATATATATATATATATATATATATATATAACATTGAATCGTCGAGGCTTTGGTGAAACCCTAGCCTCTGCTACCTAATTACACGCTCGTAGAAGAAGGGGAGTACGACCCTCTGTTCCGACGTCTGTTTTGTCGAGCCTGTAGGGCCAATCGCTGATGTAGGGCCGATTGTGGTTCGTCGTCTGTTTCGTCGAGCTTGTAGGGACGATCATGCTGCTGTAGGGCCGATCGAGCTGCGTTGTGCTGCTCGCATTTCTACTGTTTCGACCAGTCCTGTGCGTTCCGCGGGTTCGACGAACCGACGCTTCTGGTCGCGCTTCGGATCGAAACGTCTGGTTTCTCTGGCTTTTCCATCGGCAGGCTGAAGGATGGTCGTTATGGTGCTTCTTTATTCTTCGGTTGATCCTGACAAAGCTTCTTTTGCCCACATGGTGGGTAATTATCTTGCAAAATCTACTATTGTCTTCCACTCAAGCTACAAGAATTGTCGTGATGATACGATTAGTTGCCCTTTTTTTAAGAAGATAAGTAGGAAGAGTGGGAAAACAACACTATTTTTCTTTGAGTCAGAAATTTCAACCCTAACTAAGAAATTCAAGTTCGTTCTTATTTGAAAATTTCAGTGGGGGAACCCACCTATGGAAGTTATCAGAAAGAGTGTTGACGATCTCAAACTTGTAGTCAATTAGAAAGTGAGACTTTTGGATGAGAGACATGTGTTGATTCAGTTAACCATAGCTGAAGACTATGCTTGAATTTTCTCTAAAAAATATCTCAATATTGCAGACAAATCAATGAAGTAACTCAAGTGGTCTCCTGATTTTGACCCAAATCATGTGTCTCCTACCATTCCGGTATGAATTAATTTACCTGGTCTCAAATTACATTTCTTTAATCATCAGGTTTTTTATTCTGTTGGAGCCATTCTTGGAGATACTATGAAGCTAAATATGTCCACCTTTAACCTAACCAGGTCTTCTGTGGTCAGAATACTTATGGAAAGAGGTATCACCTTATCTGTTATTACTGAAGTCTGGCTGGGCACAACTCACAATGGATATTGGCAACTAATTGTCATGGAACATAAACCCTTTTATTGTACCCACTGTAAGATGTTTGGGCATAAAATTGATAAATGTCACAGGCTTCATCCAAGCTTGAAAGCTAAAGCTCAAGCAAACAAAGAGGGGTCTAACCCCATTGCTATGGACACATTTGTTCAATCCTTGGAGGAAGTTCCCACAAGACAGGATTTGTCTGTGGATCCCCCGTGCCAACACCGTAGTTCCTGATGAAGAACATCATACTACAGATATTAATCTAAATGTGTTTATACCACTCATTATTATTGAAGAAGACCACTTAACTTACGAGGACACATGAGAATGCTCCTGCTCCCCTGATCCGATAAAAGATCAGCTTGTACAAGAAGTAGTTGCTTCTAATGTTTAAGAACTTACGCATGTCCGACACATTTTAGACCATCCACTGACCAGGCGAGCCAATCTTCAGATGAGGAATGACAAGTTTATTCCAGGAGGAAGAAGAAGAATGGAGGCAAACTCGTGCTCGGGAATTTATTGGATGATACATTGGTTACTACTGTCAATGACACTCAACCCTCCAATTTATTAGTTGGCTCCTTCCCTAGAACTAGAGGCAGAGGCAAGGCAAAATCGGGTCGCACTTAGTCATCTAATAATCCGGATTTTGACACTTTTTGGTTTTTCATTTTTTTAGGTCTCTTATGTATTTTTTCGTATTTTCGCTTTTTGGAACCATTTGTATATGGTGGTTATCGTGTGGTAGGGTGTCATGTTTGGGCCCTCCCACACAATCTATATGTATCCTACTTTCTTTTTAATATATTAGTCATTAGCCTTTCTCAAAAAAAATACATAGAACATTGAATATGAAATTACATGAGAGCTTTCATCTCATCGTACTTTTTCCACTGGATGTATAGAAAGTAATGCCACTGTCCTACTTCTTAGTTCATTTTCTTAACATTAATATATTATGAAGGTGTTCATATGCGCTCCAAAAATAAAAGAATATCGTTACAATTAACTACATTTTATCCACTGTTATTTTTGTAAAGTTAAATTCATTCGGTACTTCTTTAAATCAAAACGTTGTTTAAAAAAAAATCTATAGTAAAAATGAATTATAATAATAAAAAAATCTATTTTTGTTAAAAAGTAACTATCAATCATAGTCTTGTGAACTGTTTATATGCTAGATAAGTCAATAATATAATTGCAATGTCTTATGGTCGATTCGAAAGATAATTTAAAAAGGTGAGGGAATCAATTTTTTCATTACTGAGATCTTATGATGGAGCTTGTTTTCCTTGTTTGACAGTGAAATTGGAAGATATTATAGGAAAGAAATATATGTATTACATAGCTCAAGCTCAAACTATATGCTCCAATCCATGACCTTAAAACTAAATATCATTAGCTACATGCATGGAATTCGTTCTGTGACTCGCTTTGCTGTAATTGCAGTTTGCCTTTCTTTCAGTTGATAACATATTTAGGGTATTTTTCTATCCTTCTAGAAAATTTTGGAAAAATTGGTAGGAAAATCATTTTTTTTTCATTTCATAGTCCATAAAAATTAAAAATGATTTGATTTTATAATAAATTGTTTGATTTTGTAATAAATTGAATGTAAAGTAATTTAGGCCATCATATTTATAAGGTGCATTTACGTGCATACCACAAAATTCTTATATATTTGCATATCGAACATCAAAATTTTAATATTTACATGCATAAAATACCATTATTATTAACATTTTAAAAGTGAAATACACAGTTTTTTTATGCATGGGTTTATGACACCAAATTGCTATAAATGTAAATATGAAACTTAAGGTGTTAGATATGTAAATATATATGAATCGTGTGATATGTATGTACATTTTCAGTTCTAAAAGTATAAAGGATATTTCTTGAGTTTCAAAGCCGAGTAAGTGAATCTTTCTCTTTCTGGTGTGTTGTTCATGCTAAGCATCCATCTATTTTTTATATAGCGCCTTGCACGCTCCGCCATCTTCTAGAAACCGACAAGACAACCAGGGATGGAAGGTTTTAGAGAAGACCAAATGGATGAGAGAAATCCATATAAATCTAGAATATTCCATCTCATTCTAGAGGATGGTAGAAAGAAAAGCTCCAAGGATAACTCAAGAATAACCCATAAAGATCTAGGGTCATGTATGTAAGTAAGAGAATAGTGTACAATTCTAGAATATTCCTTTGGACTTGGAGGGGTTTATAAATAGAAGTCCCTCCCCTCATTTGTAACCATCTAAGTAAACTTTCCAAACTTCCAAGCATTCAAGTGTTATAATCTTTTTTAATGAAGTGTTCCTTTCTCCATTACTTTTTCCTATTATTCTTTCAAGTGTGTTGTGTGCTTACAAGCCCAAGTATTGTGAGGAATAAACTGATTTAGTGCAAGGAAGAGCACTAAAATTGCACGGGTGACTAGAGATAAGTTAGTCTGTGACAGTTGTTATTAGAGTCATAGTTTGAAGGTATGGCAAAAAACGTCAGAGAGCACGTGATGGAGTCCGAAACCACTGATGTGAAATCATCTCAACAAGGGCGAGGTTGTCAGGAGGAATGAGATCCAGTTGTATTCAAACCCCATGAGAGGTCCAAGGTGAGCATGAATAGCTTTGATTCGCGTCTTGCTAGGATGGAGGAGAGGCAATGAATGACATGGAGGCCCACATAGAGGATCTTGGCCAAAAGGTTGGTGGACTCGTGGATAACATCACGATCCATTCAACGAATAGATGTATGATGCTCCAATTGGAGTAGTCTTTAAAGGACCAAATGGCTAAGGTGCGGGAGGATTTGATGGGGGAGCACCAAGAGGTGCGAAGACCCAATGAAGAAAATATGAGTGACATACATGTTAGCTTTGAGGAAAGGTGTAGAGGCATCTCACTATGCAAGGGAGCACTAGCGTCACCCACCAATTAACATACTTTCAAAGTCAAGAGGATTGAAGTTTCAAAACCAAAGACTTTTGATGGAGCGCACAAAGTGAAGTGGAAAACTTCTTATTGGAACTTGAGCATTATTTCGAGCGATGGGGATTACGGGTGAAGAGGCAAGAATATAATTTGCAGCTCTTTATCTTTCAGACATCGATATGTTGTGGTGGAGAAGAAGGCGGAGAGATATAGAGAAAAGTATGTGCACCATATCCACCTTTGGTGACTTTAAGAAAGAGCTAAAGAGACAATTCTATCTCGAGAACGTGGAGGATGAGGCTAAGACTCGATTGCGAAGGCTTAAGCAAGAGGGATTGATTCGGGAATACATTTGGTAGTTCACAAGCTTGGTTCTTGAAATTTCCAACATGTCAAACAAGGAGGTTCTTTTCAACTTCATGAACGGACTCCAACAGCGGACAAACAGAGCTTAAGAGCCGCGGAGTGCAAGCTCTTGTCACTGCCAACACAGTCGTTGAAAGCTTAGTTGATTACTCAAGTGAGCCCACAAAACGAAAGGATAAAAAGAATACATATGTCAAAGAGAGGGAAGACAAGGATCAACATAAATGACTTCATCCATAGCAAAAAACAAATGGAAGCCTAAAAATGACAAAACTAAACCACAAAATCAGTGCTTCCTTTGTGATGGACTGTATTGGGCAAGGGATTGTACTTAGAAGAATGCTCTAAACTCTCTCTTTGCAAGTCATAAGGAAGGAGGTGGTAATAAGACGACACAAGTAGGGGCTATATAACTGGTGAATGGGATGCAAGCTCCAGCAAAACCCCAAGCGAAAGGGTTACTCTTTGTGGAGATTGTAATATGCGGGAAAAACACTAGAGCAACAATAGACACGGGTGTTTCTCATAACTTTATCTCCACCGAGGAATCAAAAAGATTGTGTTTGCAGATGACTAAAAGAGGAGGCTCCATCAAGGTGGTCAATTTAGCAGAAAGACCTGTCCATGGAATAGCCAGAAGAGTAAAGACCAATATTGGGGTGTGGTCAGTTACCTTGGACTTTTCTGTCATTCCCGCGGATGATTTTAAAGTTATTTGAGGAATGAACTTCTTGGATCAAACAAGAGTGTTCCCAATGCCCTTCGCGAATAGTGTGTGCATCTTGGAAGGGAATCAAGCTTTCTTAGTACCAGTAACAAGGACTTATAGGCAGGATCTCAAAATGCTATTGGCCATGCAATTTAAGAAGGGCATTCCAAAAGACAAGGGGAGTTATTTGGTTGTTCTTCAGGACCCCGATGAAGAGACAAAACCCCAAGAAGGTATACCAAGGGAAGTGATGGAGGTTCTTAAAGAATTACCAAAAGAACAACCACCAAGGAGGGAGAAGAATCATCTGATTAGGCTGGAGCCAAGGACTAAGTTGTCAACCATAAACTCTCCCTGCATGGCATCTCTCCTGCATACTGCCACGGAAAAAGCCAAGTTTACCTAGTCTATGAGCAAACAAAGGAAGCTGGTCCAAGGGTCAAGAGAAAGCCGCAATGAGGGCATTGCGAGCTTAAGTGGGGGAAAGTGTCACGTTGTGTCATTTTCTAGAAATTGGCAAGACAACCATAGGATGGAAAGTTTTAGAGAATACCAGATGGATGAGAGAAATCCATATATATCTAGAAGATTTCACCTCATTCTAGAGAATGGTAAAAGGAAAATCTCCAAGGATACTCAAGGATAACCTAGAAGGATCTAGGGTCATGTATGTAAATAAGAGAATAGTGTAGAATTATCTAGAAACTTGGCTATTCTAGAATATTCCCTTGGACTTAGATGAAACTATAAATGAGAGTTCCTCTCGTCATTTGTAATCATCTAAGAAAACATTTCAAGCCTCCAAGCATTTAAGTATTGTAATCTTTCTTAGTGAAGTGTTCCTTTCTTCAATACTTCTCCCCATTCTTCTTCCAAGTGTATTGTGTGCTTACAAGTTCAAGTATTGTGAAGAATATACCGATTTAGTGCTAAGAAAGAGCGTTAAAGCGGCACTGGTGACTAGAAATAAGTTAGTTCGTGACAATTTGCTGTGCATATTTATGCTGGCTAACAGCCTTACTAGCGTGAACCCATTCTAACAAAAATAAAGGAATATTTACATACATAGCACTCAATCCTATGTATTACATATCTAATACCAAAATTTCAATTTTTTGCATATATGCCACCTTACATATACATGAAAAGATGTATTTCACTTTTTAAAAGTCAAAATAGTGGTATATTTATGTGATATGAATAATTTGAGTGATATAAATGTAAAAAGTGAAGTTAGGTATTAGATATGTATATACATAAGAATTGGATGGTTTGTATGTAAATCCCCCTAAAAATAAATAAAAGATTTTCTTTTTGAGGTGAGCTAAGCTGAGGTAGAGAGCAAAAAAGAGTATTTGTTGTGAGTGGTCCCTCATTTTATATCACTTGCAATCTATGGCCACGCTATTTTTATGGTTATTTCATTCTGTATTCAATGCCTCGTAAAGTATCAGTCCTTTTTGTTATATTAGACCAATTTGGAAATATTTGGGCTTTAATCCAAGTCCATCCAGGAAGTTTTCCTCAGTTGAAATAGCATTTTTAGCCCAAGTCTAAGTTGCCAAATATTTTGCCCATGACTACAATAGGCATGAACAACATGCAAACCATGTTGAGTTGCATAGTAGCATATTATAAAATGTATTCATCATGGTAACATAGCTTTTGCTGAAGGCCTTACATTCTTGAGGCATTTACATACATTCCTCACAATTATTTTGCATTTATATATTTAACACCTAAACTTTGATTTTTTTACTTACATTCATAATACTCAAATCGTTAAAATCACTACTTATTACTAATGTTAGATGTTAAATGCACCTTTTTATGCATAATTTTATAGCACCAAGTGTTATAAATGTAAATATCAACCTTTAGATGTTAGATATGTACATCCATAAGAATTGTGTGGTTACTTGTGTAAATTTTTCTACGTTTTTTTCTTTTTTTTTTAATTATTTGGCAGAAGTAGCTTATCGAAGAATAAGATTTCTCATCTAAAATGCAATTTATTTGTGTTTGCAGGAAGCTATCGATTCAGAGTAATAGTGGCGAGGGAGCTGGTGCAGAAATGCCTGATGACTTTCCCATACATAAAAAAGATCTGCCTATGAAAATGTGCAATCACCATGCGGATGTGGCTAAATATATGTCTTATATCAAGGTAATAATGCATGCAATTATGTTATTGCATTGTAGAAATTACTTGGTGATGAAATTGCCTCTACTATTACTAACAAATAAGGTACTTATATAGAGAGAAATCAATCCCTCCTAATTTATAAACTTATCAAACATATCTCACCTAAATTAAATAATTTTGAATAAAAAATAGAATAACATAAAATAGGAAGGGAATAAATCATAATAAATGTTTCAAATTAAATGTTTCCTGAGACATTCTAAAAATCTTCCAAGATTTGGAGTTGGTGGCTGGCCCATACAAGGTTTTAAAAACCTGATCAGATCGTTGGTTCGACTGCAAATCAGACCCAAGGTCGATTATGGTTCGGCTAAAACCCGTTTGTCACATCGAACTGGTCAAAAACCAGTTGAATTGCTGGTTCAGCCACTAAATTGGGACCGATTTTCAGTCCAAATTTATGCGTGTTTCATAACTAATTTTGCACGACAACCAACGTTTTGCTACTAGCCTATAAAGGAGCAAGGAGTAATAAATTTATTTTTTAATGTTATGGGCCCACCTATCTAAAAAAGCTGTCATGTTGTGTGGAATGATTGTTGTTAGCTTCTACTTTCTGTGCCTCTTTTAAATATTAACCAGTGTATGCCTCTTTAAGATGTGAGACTAAGAGCAATGCAAGCACGGGGAAAAAATATTTTTAGTTAGAGCCACAAAAGATACGCTTGAGACTCATAAATTATTAAATTTGGTATATTAAATAATTTACATAATGATATAACCAATTAAATTTAAGAATGATTACTATATAATTAATCAATTTAATATATAGAGTAAAAAATATATTTATTTTGTGATTAATAAAATTCATGCAATATTTTTTCATGAATTATTCTTAATAATATATCATTTTTAAGAAGGGTTTGATCGAATTCGACAAAATTAATTGGAGAGATGTTTTTACTATATTATATTATTCTTTGTAACAAAAATTTTAAATTATCAATTTTGTTATTATTACATAATTTATATTATTTATAAATAAATTTATGATTTTTCATTCATTTGAAACCCCGGTTCAACCTTTGAACTTCAAACATTTTCTTTTATCGGCTCAATATCTGGTCCAATTTTTAAAGCCTTTGGCCCACAGGAGAAGGGTATATATGGAAAAAAGCTAAATCTTCTCAGATTTCCACACTCCCCCTCAAGCTAGGTCGACCAAACTTGGTATTGAAGTTTGAGAAATTTTTGAATTGAAGAGCTTTGGCACATTTTAACACAACCAATCAACTTCCCCGACTTCACCACTTGTGTTATAAGGTTGTCATGTTGATTTGAATTATCTCTAGCATGCTCGTACTTGGCTATCAATTGCAAGAGTATTTAGGGCTGCTTTCACTTGACTGCAGTTTCTGCAGGAAAGTGGAAGGCTGCTACAGGAAAGTAAAGGCTGCAGGGAAGCATGCTGGGAAGTAGACACCCAACAGGGTGCGGCCTACAAGGACAAACGAAAGAACAACTGCAAGGAAGAACCAAGAAAGGGTCCGTTGTAGGGAGAATCTCCGACTGAGTACCTGCAGCAGAAAGATCGGTTGCTGGGAGAATTCCAGAGGAAGATTTGTAAAATGAATGCTTCTGGCTGCAAAGAGTATTTTGAAGGGGCCTATAGCAAGGAGAATTTTTGTTGCAGGGAAGAGATACGAAAGGGCCTGCAGAGAGAAATCCAGTTGAGGAAGTTTCGCTTGCCTGTAGGGAATAACTTATTGTGGAGGAGCGTGATGCGCCCCTAGTGTGTGTTATTTTTTTGCGTGTTTTATATCAATTTAAATCCACAATAACAGTGCCAAAAAATTGACCCGTCCCAAAATTACGCAGTAATTTAGCTTTTAAAATATGATCAAAATTTTAACCCAATTTATATTAAGTATTTAATGTGCAAAATAGAAATGTTATATAAAATATATAAAATAGTTCACAAACTAAGAGTTATGCGCAAGTGCACATATCACTTCAAATAATATAGGAATTTTTTTAAAAACCCTATTATCGATCCCACAGAGAGGTACAGTAAGAAATCCCTTAGGCTAATTATAATCTACTACTATCAAGTTTTAGTTTGGAAGATGAAAATTCTTATGATAATAACATAAATTACAATATTCAAACTATAAAAATTAAAATAAGAAAGATAAATTAAAATGGGTTTAATGAAAGCTAACATAAATGTAACTAAAAGAACTAAGTTTACTAAACTAATTTCTAAACTTCAAAATTAAATTTACTAAGACTAAACAAAGTTTTGTGACGAAGAGTTCAAATTTAAGAAAACATCATTCTCTTTTACAATGAGTATATGAATTGTGAAGAAATTAAAATCATTTGAAAATGTATATAAAACGGTTTTGTATCAAATTGGAGCAATTTTATTCTTTACTCTCGTCCGAGTGCATAAAGAACTTTAACTAATCCAGAGTTTGGTACATAATCCCTAGTTTGGTCCCTAAATATATCGGTTGTCACTCCAGAGCTCCCACTACTCCCTCACTTGAGGACTTACAATCTTGCATCAGTTTCCAATTAACTGGACCAAATTGAAGATTTTAATCTGTCATTTTAAAATCTCCAATTTTGCATCGAACAAAGTATATTTATCTATTTATTTGCACCAAACTTTATGAATAAAATACTCTCCCATGAAATCAAATGTGATTCTCCACATGTTGTAGAAATCATAGCCCTTTAGGAACATATGTTGCTCAACACATTTTAACATTTCAATTGGCTAAATCGAAAAGTAAATGAAGATTTGGGTTCAAATCATCACAAATTATTGACATTTAAAATCATATAAAACAAAATCAATTCTTCACAAAATCATATCTCAAAGTAGGGAGAAAAATAAAGAAGACTACTCAAAATTCATGAGAAGCATATGACAAAACACGGATTTAATTAATAAAAACAAGTTTACAAAACAAAAGAAATAAAATATACATCTTATCTTACAATCCTTCCCAAGCAAATCCCTAGAAGTTTTTTTCAAGTTTCTCTCTTTACAGGCACTCTTAGTTCTCTCTTAGAACTGTAATGAAGAAGAAATCTCTCATTTTTCCTCTCCTCTTACAATCCTTGAAGAAAATTTACAAGCTTTTGCCTCTCTCTCACGCCACACACACACACAAACTCACGCCCCCAAAACTCCTCTTTAAACCCTAGACTTCCCTCTTTTTTATAAAAGACTGCCTCCATCCAAAAAGAATTCAAAATTCCCTCCAAAATTCTATCCAAAAGTCAACTTTTTTTTAATTCAAAAGATATGTTCATTGATCCAAGAGACATATCCCTTCATAAAAGAACCTTTCAAAGTATCTAGATGCATTGAATCACTCCAAGAGGTGTTTAGAACAAATGTCCTTTTGAAAATTCGCCCAAAATTCGTTCCGAACTACCTTAATCTACAAAAAATCGTCCATAGCGCATCATGCGCACCCTACAGCAGCTACACTGTTTTGCTTTGTTTGGCTCCTTTTCAGCTCTGTTTTGCCCCGTTTCAGTTGTGTTTCGCTCTTAACAGATAAACCTACAAAATAAATATGAAAACAACATTTCTTTAAAGTGTAATTTCATTCAAAAATATTTGAAAAATGTAAAGTAGATTATGCATAGAAAGACATATCGAAATGTGTCAAGTCAGAATTTTCTTTCTTGCTCGTTTTTTCTCCAAATTGCACCATTTTTGCTTCATTTTCTCTAAAAGTTCGTTTCTTGTAGCTGAAACAAAAAATATGCAAAATAACTTCCTTTAAACTATAATATCATTAAAAATTATTAAAACTTAACATAAAATATATATGAAGAAATGGGTAATTTTTAGGTGTATCAGAGCATCTGGTGCTAGGAAGATTTCGGCGGCAGAAATTGAACGGAGGAGATCATGCAGGCAGAATTTCAGTGCTAGTAAGAAGAGGAGGGGCTCTGGAAGAGGGCTTGCAGATGGAATAAAGGATTCTAAATGGGGATGGCCTGTAACAAGAGGATTTTGATGGCAAAGTAAAACAGAGGAGAGCCTGCAGTGATTTTTGTGGCTTTTAGGGAATATTCCAACGTTGAGGGTTGTAGAGAGAAGCTCCCGAGGAAGGTCTCTTGCAAGGAGAAGCTCTGAAATAGGGCCTTGAGGAAGGCTCATGGTTGCAGGAACGATTCTGACCGCTGTTTTGGAGGACTTATGTGGGTCTGTCTTGGAAGAGGGTTTGCAGGGAGGAGGGCCTGTAGCAGGATACTTTCGGTTGCAGGGGAGAGTGCTAACAGAGAAGATTTTCAGACAGCAAGATGGTCTAAAAGCCTGCAGGGAGAAACAGGTGGAAGCAGACATGCGGAAGGGAAAGTCTGGAGTCATTGCTGCTGAAAGGGTGTGGGGAGAGAATCTCCTGAGAGCATGTAGCCGGAAAAGATCAGAGGAATACGAAGGATACCAAGTGTTTCGGCATTGGTGAGCCTGCGGCAAGGTCTGGCTGCAGGAAGGATTCTCAGTGGTTAGAGGAATATAGAGGAGTGCTGCAGTGAGATCTCTAGTCGGAGAGGGCTTCAAGGCTGGAATTTTGGCTAGGAGGAGTTCTAAATTTATTATTTAATTTATATCTTATTTATAATAGGATATAAATTATAAATGAAATTTATTATAATTAAATAATAGAAATAAGTACTAACAAATTAGGTCATTGAAATAAAAAAATAAGAAGAAATTACATTAAATTTATATACATGTTGATATTAAATTATAATATGTTAATATTAAATATATAATTAAATAAAGTTCTAGTTTATCAAATTATATTTAAATAATATATCATATAAGCGTAGAATATTCAACAAGTTATTTGTTGAATAACAAACAAATTTGTTCATGGACATTAATAAAATAGATGAATTATATTCAAATTTGGTCCATTTAACCTTTAAGTTTTAAAAATTATTAAACATGATCAAGTATTAATCGACTCTAGTTTAAGTTATTCATCAAGTGCATTTGTTTGTTTAAAACTCTAAATAGAAAGATGTGTTGAGAGAGAAGAATGAAGTTTGAAGGAACTCATTCCATGATGCTCTTTTGTAATTCTTTGCATGAAATTGGACGATTTTGTGAATTACATTTTTGCGACACATAAATTTCTTTAGCAAAATGCTGAAGTAATTTGCATGATTTACCCCTTTTTTATAATAACATACAAGACTTTTCCTATATCAACTGATAGATCTTAATACCGGAAGATTTGCAAATACACATCCGAACTTCAACAAATGGCCATCTAAAATTATCAGCATCTAAAATTCCCTACTCCGACATTTCTGGCTGCATTTAGTTTTACATTCTCCATGGGGTATGCATCTTCTTGTTTAATCATCATTTATAGATGTTAAGTAGATAAAATATGATCATTATTTAATCTTTGTTCAGAACAATCGGGCTTTTTTTTGCTTAATATTAAGATCATAATGGTAATGAATCTTTGTATTTACAGGTAAATAAGAAGCAATTAAAAATGTTAAAAGAGCTAAAGAATTCTGGTGACCACATTCGATCCAAATCCATTAGCCGTGTGCTCGGTGACATAAAAAATTTTCAGATTTATCCATACGAATCATATGCGGACGAAGAAAATAAGAAGCTTCGAAAACATTGGTAAGCACTTTATTCACCTTTACTTTCAGCTTTCATTGAATCAAAGCGGTCATATTATTTTGGGAAATTTACATACATTCCACACAAATCTTATGTATCTACATATTTAACACCCAAAGTTTGATAGTTACACTTATAACACCTTGGTGTCATAAACCTATCCTTGTGAATTTGAATGTTTAGGTGTTAGTCATGTAAATACGTAATAATTGTGCGATACGATGTAAATTTGCCATTATTTTTTGCTCACAGGATCCAAGTTACTAAAGATACCCTTCCGGCTTTGGAAAAGTTTAATAAGAGGAAGTTCATGAAAATTCAACATATGAAATCCTTGGAGAAAGAGCTGACTGAATCAAGAGCTTTGATTTATGATAAGGTTTGATGAGTTTTAATGTTTGAAATAGTGCATTTATAGAAGGTATTTTGGTAATATTTCCTTGCATTAAAACTTTAAAAGTTTATATTCTACTGCATTATTTTTCTACCCTTCACCTTTGAATTTCTGATACTGATGATCTCATGCTGATTTCTTCTATGATTAATGGTAGAGACAATTGAAATGATAATTGATTATGAAAAACTGAAATTTTTTTAGATTAAACTCTTTAGTGTAGTTAGTTTTTTTAATGAAAAATGTCAATTTTTGCTAAGCGTCCATGACCTTTTCACAACTTGATGCTAATATTATGCTTAGCACTCCAAACATGTTACGTACAAATCTAACACTCTTTAATCCGATTTTCAAATTCTTACTCAAATACCAAAATTCATGGTGAACCCCAACCCATATTTTTTATTTTTATCAAACTTTCAATCGTTTGATTGTGGCACTCGGTTTCATATTTCAAAAAGAAAATAAAAAAGCGTATGATTGCAAATTTTGTAGACAACAATGTTTCAAGTGTTATCTATGCAATTATCCCTTTTTTACTTTTTTTATTGCTTAGTTTAGTAAAATAAATTACGATCAAGTAAAGTTTACGATAAGGTTCCAAGAGAAGTCCTTTGGAAAGTTCTTGAGAAGAAATGTGTTGATATGGCTTATATTCAAGTCATTAAACATATATATACTAGAGTTGCTACGTGTGTTTGAAAATGAGGATTGATCCTATTTCAGTTGGATTGCATCAGTGTTCTGCTTCAAGCTCATATCCTTTTCGCCTTAGTTATGGATGCTTTTACCAAAAATTTACAGGAGAATGTACCTTTGTGTATGTTTTCGTTGATGATATCGTTCTTGTGAATAAGCCTAAGAGAAAGAGTTTAGGAAAAAAATTGAATTATGAAGGTCTATATTGGAGTTTAAAGGTCTTTGTTTGAATAGATTTAAAACCGAATATATGGAATGTAATTTTAGTAGTTGTAGCAGCTCTAGTGGCAGAGTTGTAACTATGTGTGATAAAATCATTAGAAGGTATGAACGTTTTAGATATATGGGTCTATTGTTCAAAGTGATGGTGATATAGATGGGGTTGTTAATAGTAGAATTCATGTTTGTTGGTTGAAGTGGAGGAATGCATCGGGGCCATTGTGTGATGGAAAAGTACTGGTTCGACTTTGTCGGCGATAAAAAGTTTGGGGTGTGGTGAGTTGCCCGTAACAAGCTGTCAGTCGCCGGAATCGAAATTTTGTCGCCCGCTTCGAAAGAACGTTTAATTTACATATAGATTTAAGTTTAGAAAAATATGAAATCAAATTTACCTCATAATTTTCACAGTTTAAATGAAAAAGCAGTCTATCTCAAACTCTATATCTATCCCGAGGGATAAACACAAGACTTGAGGATGAGACTCGATCAAATAAGCTAAGAAATATATGACGTTTGTTTGGTCTGCGAAACCGTTTTATTTGTCGACAAATTCTCCTATTTAATATGAAAAATTAGATAGGGTTTATTTTAAACTGGGTTCAGAAAAGCTTCCTATAAGGGCAATCTTCTATAGTTAATTACATCTTAAATGGTCGAAGTCACTTAAGAATACTCTCGATAAAAATTAGGAAAAATTTTCTTCAAGGGGGTCAAAAGGATAGGACTTTTCAACGAAATCGGACAAAATGGTGTGCAAAAGGGGAATGGTTAAAACTTGGAACATTTATTGTAGAATCCAAATGAGGAAGAACTAGGGGATGCCACAGATCCAAAGGAGATCCTCGGCGACTTCCCAGTTTATCCTATGTTTTGGCTTCAGTTTCGAGGAGAAATATTCAAGTGTTTTATCCCACCAATTTTATTTATTTAGGGCTTACATTCGTATGAAACTATCACACAAATAACCTGGAAGATGTGAGGATTTAGGTCGTAACGAACGACAACCTTAGAATCCTAAAACAAGTTAGGGCTTAGATCGTACAGCAGATCTATACAAATGTCTAACGAAAAGTTTGAGGATTTATGTTGTATTAGGCGAATAACCTCGAAATCCTATGGATTGTTGTTTTAATTTCTAGGAAAGGAATGATTTAGCTGAGGAAGACATGTTCTGCTGTTGAAGATGGTCGTGCTACCCACCGCGCTATTTCCAAGCTCCTTGTCGTAACGAGTTTGAGTTTTCTAGGGTGTCAGGTTATAATGTCAAATTCAGCGGCCCTATGATTGTAGTTCTTCAAATATTTTATAGGGAACATGTTGAAGTTGTATAGTGTATAACATAACAGTAGAGTATGTAGCACATGACAATCAGTAAAACATGCAGTAAATAAAGCAGTACAACATGCGGTGTAAAGAAAAGTGAAAGGTACAGCAGGGAAGTTATTATAAGAGAATAACATGCTATAAACATAAAACAAACCTGTATATCTGGGAGGTTCGCTGTTCCTTAGGTGTAATTGATGTAATGGGTACAAGCAACAAAACTTGAGGAAGCAGACTGAAATGCTTTATATAAACGAAAACAAAGAAACATCGTCCAGAAATCTCGAGAAAGATCATCAAAAGACTCACGACAAGAGAAATGCGAGGAAATCAACAAATCGACAAATCAATTAAAATCGTAGAAAACGCAGGAAAATCCTGAAAAGAGACCACGAGTGTTTTGTCCAAAATTCCAAGAAAAACATATGAAAAAGTCCGAAAAGAGAGGGACCGCAAGCACTCAGGTCGGGGCTAGGCTCAACTATATATTAGTACTCGAGGGTCGTCGAAGGCTACTCGGTCACCCGGATGTATAAAGTCTTTCACTCACTTAGAAGGTTGTCCTATCGAACCTAACTCAGGAGGGTACTCCTTAACCTAAACAGTTGATCAACAGGTGGACAACTAATATTTAAAATGTATTTAAAATTTATATTTTCAGCATGCACATAAGTTTCAAACATGTAAAAAGTGGGTTGTATCAATTTTGTTTGTAGCGAAAAATATATATTTATTTTAGAAAAAGGTGTATTTATTCTTATCAAACTTGTTTTTATCAATTTTGAAAACTAGTTGTCCACGAGTCGATTGCGCTGTCGGGCATAAGACTACCAACAACCTAAGAAAGTTTGGGTCAACTCCCGCTAGTCTTGTGTCGGTGAATGATACTATCATCCTACAGCTCACCGGGTTCCTTAATCGGATCCTGATAAGTTCCTGAATCAGATCCCGATGTCGTAAGATGACATATCATTCTGCTTATCTCCGGTGTGCCTTTGTCATCACCTCCTTAAGCCCCAAAACAAAACCGACCTACTTGCGACCTTGTTTGATGGTTTCACGTATAGCAAAAGACTATACGTTGACACTTATGTATTGGGCATAAACATAAAAAATCAAACCAAGAAACAAAGAAAAAAATAAAAATGGGGTGAGAGAGAGGAGGGACTGATTCACCTAAAACATCGAAAAAAACGAATGATGAATCAGCTCTCAAAACTCGTGACGAAAAGACTTGAAAAGGAAAGCCCGAAGTTCCTTGAATCAATCCGAAATGGTATAATTTTCTCACGTTTTATAAGTGGCTCAACCCAAGTCAATGTGACGGTCGCACACATGGCTCTACCACTAACTACATGTCCACACACACCCGAGCCTGCACTCAAATGATATCACAACTTTAATGTCAAACTCCCGAAACATCCTTTATAAATTCAATTTAAATCAATCATATGCTCCCCTGAAAATGAAATTTCAAATTCCACAACTTGAACAAAAAGAAAGTATTCCAGGGAAGGCAGCCATTTATACTTCCAAAATCATGCCAACGTCAAAGTCATCCAATTCCAAATGTAATCAAAAGCTTCATATGTTAAATAAGCATAAAAACATCTGGCTAAAACCACATAAATGCTCACAGCCAAGCTTAATACCAAGAGATGAACAGCAGCTAAGGCTTTCGGCCAAGGCAACCCACAAGGGAGACAACTACTAAGGCTCACGGTTCAGGGCAGCAGGGAACAGCTGCTAAGACTTACGACCAAAGGCAACTCAAGGAACAACAAGTAAGACTCACGGCTAAGGCAACCAAAAAGGAAATGGGAAGCTATTAAGGCTCACGGATGAGGCAACCAAAAGAACCACCAATGGCTACTATACTCTCTCGGCATACGTAAGAGGATAAATAAAATGATTATAATTTTTGGGATGACAAACTTGATTCATCAACAAAATATAAGCTAATTGAGTACAGTAAGAAAGAGTCAAACGACTCCAAATAACCCACCAACAAGCTCACGGGTAGGGCAAGGCACGGGCCAGTTCCACTATAAGCTCTCGGGTAGGAGCAGAAAAAGGGGCACAAAACAGGCTCTCAACAAGCTCTCGGGTAATGGCCAGAACAAACGAAATCAAGCCCCTCTTCCAAACCACTTCTCGGGTAAAAGCCAAATCAAGTAAATTCGAGCTCAAAGGAAAGCTAAAATCGAGTCATTCAAGGCCAAAACAGGGTCAAACAAGCAAAACCGAGCCCACCCTCCAAACCAGCTCTCGGGTAAGGTCCAGAAAAGGCAAATCCAAACCAAGCCAAACTCTCGAGTAGGGCCAAGAACAAGTAAAACCACG
This sequence comes from Phalaenopsis aphrodite, assembly GCA_003013225.1. Lineage (NCBI taxonomy): Eukaryota > Viridiplantae > Streptophyta > Magnoliopsida > Asparagales > Orchidaceae > Phalaenopsis > Phalaenopsis aphrodite. Next base: position 1,034,424 of record NEWO01000180.1, read on the forward strand.
TCCTGCACCAACTTTAAATCATTTGGGGATAAACCTGCACATATATTGGACTTGGAGTAGCCAACAACATACAGATCCCATGCCAAAATAAACTTCACAAGTATGAAAAAAAAAACAAGGACTAGATCAGGCAAAATCGAACCCCAATAGAGGCTAAAACTGAGTCATTCAAAGCCAAAACAGGGTCCAAGCATAGATTAAAACCCAAGCCTTAACAGAAATTAAAACTTCAGTCATCTTAAGGTAAAAACTAAGCTATCCAAAGCCAAGGAATAACCCACATGTTTTTGAAACATCAAGATATGGAGCCAATATACATCTTAAATAAGAACAACAGCATAGAGAACATATTTGGGCCACCAACATAACTATTTTAAGCATGAAACAGTTTCTAACAGATATTTGAGCAAAAGGATGTCTCACAAGGAGTTAAACCAAGTCATCAAAACAAGTTATAGGGCTTTCCAAATTAAATAAATTTTCTCATAACATGTATTTCGGGCAAGGAAAAGTCACAAGGAGCCAAAACCGAGCCCCAATAGAGGCTATAAACCGAGCCCAGCAAAGGCCAAAAAAACCGTGACATCCGATGGCTAAAACAAATCCACCTCAACATGTGTTTCATATGAGAAGAATAATGTGAAGTAGAGAAGCATGCATAACCCTCAAAGTTAACATTTCAAGGCCTCCAAAAATTCTTTTTCTCAACCAATACTTGAACAAGAAAGAGTAGTGATAAATCAAACACCAAGCCTTCAAAATAAGTTCTGAGGGACTTCCAAAATAAATCTTTTCATACTCCATATAGATTTCGAACAAATGAGGCAACCACAGGAGCTAAAACCGAGCCCCACATGCGTGATAGACCAAATAAACCTTCCAATGTCTCATGTTAGATAAAAATAAATGAAAAGCTTATGGTACATATCCTAACATGCTTGCAAGAGGAGTTAACATTGTCTCAAAGCCATGTTTCAACCCTCCTAATTGCTTCCAATAGAAATATGCTACAATAAATAGAAACATGTCATAGTTTCACCACTTTAAGCAAGTAATCAAGTCTAACTCCTAGAACATGCTCACATTTCCATTTCTAAATGCTTGAGTACTAAGTATTTCAAAGAAAACATAAGTGTAATATCACGTAAGCATGCTGTATCGTTCAGTGCACTAAGCTAAGGTGCTCGACAGAGAGAAAATCGAAGAAAGACAAGGCACAAAGGGGGGAGAAAGTACCTCCCTGAAGCAAAGAAAAGCCACAGAAGTTTTCAAAGCACTCCACTTTTATTCTTCCTCCAACAATAAGAGGAAACCAACCCAAGTACTACAGGCTAAAGAAGTAAGTGAGAGAAGAAAATGACAGAGTTTTCTCCCCTTCAAAGATTTTTGGCCCTTGAAACGCTCCAAACAGAGTATCATATAAACCAGAGAGAAGGAGAGGGAATGATTAGGGGATCGCATACGGATCGAAGGATCGAGAGGAGCAGACGCTCCCATACGGGCATGCGAGAGGCAGATGATGAGATCCTCGCAGAGGATGATATACGATAAGGGATACGTCACGGGATTGTCCCGCATGCGCAAGGAGAGCGCGGGAACGAGACTCAAACGGCACGAAGGAGTGGGTCAGGTGGAACCAAGCGAGCCGAAGCTAGGGCAGAGGTTCACGGGCGCGAGAGGAAGAAACAGGAGAGGGAAAAAAGAAATTAGGTTAAGGATTTTTAATATAAGTTATTAATAATAATAATAATAATATATTATTTATTATTATAATTAACATTTAAATATGTATTTTCCCCAAGACGCATCGTCGCAATAAAACGAATGTCCCCCCTAGGCAAAATCGATGTTTCGGACGCATCGGTGCAATCCGTTTCGTCATATGAAGTCGTCCGGGCAACCTCGTCGTCGATCGGGTCAAAACGCGTCACGGTCCGAATCCTATCAAAATTCTGGTATGATTTCAATCAAACAGGACGGTGCAGAGGACGGCGGCGCCAAATCAACGAGTACAGTCAATCCTAAGGCCAACAGTCCTATAAGAATACTTCTTGAGTTCCTTCAGAGCAGTCTTACCTGCTAAGCAATAGAGGTCAAAACTACTATATGGAACGTCAAACCGAGCGAAGAAAAGTTCAAAATTGCTAACGGGGAGGGTTCCTTCTCTAGTTTTCTAGTATTAGTCGACAGAAAGATCCTACGGCTAGATCCCAGGCTACTAAGGAGGGGAAAACTGCACCTCGACCGAAAACGAGGTCAACAGACTTGAAAGGAAAATTTTATAAGATGGTAGCGCAGAATGTTGGCCGTTAAAAGAGAAGCACAAAACAAAGTTAAGTGTTGTTGAGATGAGAATGCTTAGGTGGATGAGTGGCTTCACACTTAGAGACAAAGTGTGAAATGAATATATTTGTGATAGGGTTGGTCTAGCTCTAATGGTTGACAAGACTAGAGAGAGTCGTGTTAGATAGTTTGGTCAAATAAAACGTCGACCATCTGATGATTCGGTTAAGAGAGTAGATATTTTAGATATGACTTATGTTAAGAACGACAGAGGTAGACCTAAAATGACTTGGGCATATTGTATAAAAATTGATCTTAATCTATTGGAATTAAATGAAATTATGACACTCAATAGGACGCGATGGAGAAAAAGGATTTATGTAAGCCAACCCCACTTAGTGGAATAAAGGCGCTTGTTGTTGTTATTGTTGTATTTTTTTTGGTTTACTAATGGTTAGCAATATGCTGATTTCTGATACCAAATTTTATGTATGCTTAATTCGGCACATGTTGAAGTTTTGTAGCTCTTGTTTTTTTAGGGGCATTTACTTACATAACACACAATTTTTATGCATACCTATCAGCTAAACCTTAATATTTACATTCACAACACTCAAATCTTTAACCTCACATCAAAAATATCACTTTAATAACTTTTTAGAAGTCAAACACACTTTTTTATGCATAGCTTTATAGCACCAAGTGTATTACAAACATAAATATGAAATTTTACATGTTATATGTGCAAATCCATAAGAATTGTGTTGTACATATGTAAAATTACTTCTTCTTTTTTAATTTAATCTTTGCTCTAGCCTTCTTTTCCACGAAGAATAAAATTGTTGAGGTGAATTAGTAATTGTTTTATCAGGCTGAAAAATCAGTTCTAGGGAGCTCACGTGAGTATCTGATGGAAGCAGTCAGAGAAGCTGAGCATCATTCTTCTCTTACGACCGACGAAGGAGATTTTCATTTCCATTCTCTCTCTTCGCATGATTGTATGTTGGATCGAATACCTTCTCTCAACGCCCTTCGAGAGCTCGACTCCTCAATTTCATATCAAAAAACAGGGACTGAAAATACTGTGAAGCCTGCTAAAGATGAATCTGTTGATAAAATGTATTCCTTTCAGATTCCCAAAAGCACCTTAATTTCCTCTTCCAATTACCAGAAGCCTTCAGAAACCGTTATTTTTACATCTTCCGCCGCACCGATCCATCAATGCCAACATTTTAAAGTTCAACCCGTGCCGATATTCGATCCGGAAAGAGCGAGCTTACAAACAAATGCTGGGAGGCCTCTCTCCTCTGCTTTCGATGTTGAAACTACTTCTCAAATGTTCAATTCTTATAGCCAGAGGCGTGTAGAACTGAGCCGACTCGGACCACAATTCGTAACGAATAATGGAAATTCACCGGGAACCAATTGTTTCTCCCTTCTCAATGATAAACAGATGCACAACAAAGAATGTCATGCTCACAAGAAAGAGCTTTTCGCACGAGATATGATCGATGACAACTTTTGCGCAAAGATCAGAGATTGGCTTCCTAATGAGCATCAGCCACACAAGGTTTGGCCTGGAATTGAATCTTCTGGGAGCAGAGTCGAGAGCAGCGGTGGTAATGTGAGTCGTCTCAGTGTCCCGTCTGAGTTCAGAGATTTTCCGTGTAGATCTTCGTTCGAGTCTTCGGGGTTTGAACGAGTGTTGCCTGCACGGAATTATGTTGGTGTGAGCAGCATGCCTGATCCATTTACTATGGCTTCATCTTCTCCATTGGATATTATGTGGATGAATTATTCCCATCAGAACACCCCAAGTCTTCAAGAATCTGTTAGGAAGGTATTCATGTGGCATCGGCAGCAATAACAGAAATCTGAAATGCTCAAAGGCTGAGTCTTATGATTGACAAGCCCTTGTAAGCAAAGCTTATGATTGTGCATAAAATTATGGACATGGACAAGAATAATTATACAAATTTGTATTTTTTTTTTTACTTTTTGAAGAGAAAGGAGTTTATTTGTTTTCATGTTTATAGTTTGGAATTTCTTTTATGTTACCTTGCAATAAAAACTGTGCAGAATTCCTTTTGTTTTTGCTTTGTTCATTGTAAAAGTTGTTTGGTTTGATGTAAAGTAAATTCAATAATTTATATTTTTATATTTAATTTGAAAAAAAAATAAAATCAAGGTCAATAATACAAAGATAAAACATAGCAAAAAATATGTGCACTCTTATGAGTTCACTCAAAGCCAATAATAATTCCAATCAATTCAAATACATAAAACAATTTTTTTTTTTTTTTTTTACATTTATGATTTCACAATACACAATGGATGGGTAAAAAAACATAAAAGAATAATAATACAGATAGCTTCCTCTCTGTACATGTAATTCTTTTACTGGTAATATTTCCTTTACAAGCTTCAAGACCATGCTCATAAAACTCGCATGGAGTCCCTCACAAACCCGACTTGAACAATTGGCTTCCGAGAGTCACTGTAGTCGTTCCTTCGCCTCTGACCGTCGTCAGATTCAGCTCCTTCTCACGAATTCGATCGAGTTCCGAAACCAAATAGCTCGACGGAGGCCGTCCATCGCCGATCGGATTCAAACACCAGACAATTAGCCGCAGGAATTCTCTTACGCATTCAGTGGTGAAGCTGCTGCTCATTCTTTGATCCACAATGCTGGTAATGTCGCTCGTTTCCTCGTAGTTTTGAACCTTCATATGAAACAGACATTATCAATGGAGTAAAACCAGACTGCATTTGCATATCTAACAACTGAACTTTAACTTTTTTTCTTTTACATTTTGTTTAGACGTCATCCTCTCTCATATTAAGTTAGATAATTTTGCATTGAGCTTCTGCATTAATGCCGGACTAAGTTGAATACGAACAGATTGTTCAACCAGAATATGCACGGATATAAAATATGTATATAAAGAGCATAAATTTCTTCACAATATTTCTATGAAATGTACTATAGTAATGCATAAACATCATTTAAATACCCATTTTCGGATGCTTTGCTCGGATTTAACTTCATTTCCAGTAACTAACTCCATAAGAAACACTCCAAAGCTATATACATCACTCTTTACAGAAAATCTTCCAAACTCCCTCACCCTGCAAAGAAAAAGAAAAGATGAATGTAAGGTGAATTTTTCTGTCAAAATTGCAATTGTCAATTCATAATGCTAATAATCACAGAGAGTAATGAGTGAGGCAAACTGGCTCAAACTCGAGTAATTAACGAGCTCGTGAGTTGAGCTTATCAAGCAGCGACCTTGAGATCTAGATGTGATTCGAGCTCATATGTTGCATAAGCTCGAGCTCTAGCATAGCCTAACTAGGCTTGAGAGCTTGTGAGTTAGCTCGCTTACATTACTTAATCTTAATTTTCGTGTAATAGATAAATTTTCAAGATACTTTTACCAAAATCGAGCTTGCCACGAGCCGAGTTTGAGCTCAAGTTATGAGCTCAAACTCGAGCCAACCATACATGTCAAGAGCCAAGCTCAAATTTAGTATGGCTTGAGCTTGACTTAACTCATTTACAACCCTAAATTCATAACACTTGAGTTCTTCCACAACAACATGAGCATATAGTAAAATTAAGTTATCTTCTTACCCAGGATCGAGAAAAGGATCGTCGAGTGTAATTTGAGACGAGGCAACACCATCGACTCGATATAGTAAGATTCGAAGTCCAGCATCTGCCACTTTTGGAATGAAGTCCTCATCAACTAGGACATTTCCTGTTTTGAAGTTCATATGAACCAGAGGGGGAGTAAGAGAATGCAAATGATCCAAGCCTGTTCACCATAAATAAAACCAGACATCAGATATAATTTCCAAATTCCGAAACTGTGGATGAATCGATGATAGACTTTAAACCCAAGAAAAGAAGCCTTTACATACATACCACCTACTTCCTAAGTATTTATATATCTAACACCTAAAGTTTGATTTTTTTTGCATTTATACCACCAAAATCTTTCAAATCACATAAAAAATAGCACTATTTTAACTTTTGAAAAAAGTGAACTACACCTTTTCATGCATAGTTAAAAGTGACACATAAGGAAAAATTGAAGTTTAGGTGATAGATATGCAAATAGATTGGAACTAAGTGGTATGCATGTAAATCTTCCAAATACATATATATATTAGGTTTCACCAAATTAGTTTGGATTACATTTTGCAACTCTAGGAAAAGAAACCAATACCAGTGTAACCATGAATGCCACTGGTTTTGCAAATCATCACCTTTGGCTGCACCAGAAGCAATGGAAAGCCTGTTCTTGAACTCTAGCCTACTAGCTGAGGCCTGACTCCCTCCTGCCAATGAAAACCAGAGGATACAACTGGTTTGAATCTTTTTTTATTTCAGGATAAACATACCACACAATTCTTATGTGTTTACATATGTAACACCAAAACTTTCATATTTACATTTATAACACACCTTTTCATGCATAGGGTTTCATAAAAGTGCAAATATCAAACTTTGGATGTCGGATATGTAAATTCATAAGAATTAAGTCGTATGTCAGTAAATTTTCCCCTTTCTAACCAAAAAGTTCAATAAAATTAGAGAGTAATAGAAGGAGACCATATAAGTGTGCAGAAACACTCCCATTTGGTATGTACTCATAGATTAGCATTTGCAAATCACTTTCCTGGCTGTAACCGAGTAGACTCACCAAATTCCGATGCCGAATTGACGATAAATACCGTACCTGACAGTTCATTTGATCGAATTAGAACAATATGTTTCGATACGAAATAGACGAGGATATAAAGTCCAAATGTGAAAGCCAAATAAGAGCATAACAAATGTTAAATGTATTTCAATTGTTTCATAAACAAACTTAAAGAAAATGAGGCTTGAAATGCTTAAAAATAGAAAAATAGGAAAAAATGAAAAGGAAGAAAACAAGAGAGTTTCACCTAATAATTGGTTATCAAATCTTATTCATATCTTAAAAATGACATCTTTTTCCTGTTGGCAACAAAATAGCGGAGAGGCATTTACATACATACCACCCAATTCCTACCCATTTACACCACTCAAATCTTTCATATCACATCAATAATATCACTATTTAACTTTTAAAAATTAAAATGCACCATTTCATACATGTAAAAATTAAAGTTTAGGGTGTTAGATGTGTAAATGCATATGAATTCCACAGATAAATTCATAAGAGACCAACCTCTTCAATAAAATCCTGATTGGGAGGAGCTGGCCTTCTTTTAATAGCAACAATCATTCCATCCTGAAGCAGACCCTTGTATACTTCCCCAAATATTCCATGCCCAATTAGATTAATATCACTAAAATCCTTTGTTGCTATATTGAGTTCTCCTAGTCCAAAACGACGCGATCCTTGCACTCCCGGTAGGTATGAAGAACTCTCTTGTGCTGATAATTCAACACTTTGTCCAGCTGAATCATATAAAAGATTCATCATAAGATCATTAAAGTACAAAATAAACCATATATTTACATTTTCTACCTTGTATGGATGGCTCTGATGAGTTACTTTCTGATGTTCGTGAATTTCTCCGACGAAAAAGACAGTACCACACGAAGAAAATCAATATCACAACCAATGCCAAGGCTCCTGCAGCACTTCCTAGAGCTGCTGCAAGAGTCATTGACATCTGGTCTCAGATCGACCTTATCGCTATTGAGCTTGTCTTCAAAATTATGAGATTTTATGCATTGTACCTGAAATCAAAATACAAGCACTTATTATCAGATCCCTAAGTGAGAAGTAAGAAAGTATTCTTTATTTTAACAAAGAACAAACTAGCATGCTAATTCTATAAAACATATTAGTCGCTTATCTAGAATTTGTTTGGTATAGTTTTCTGTCAATTTTGTTTTTCAGTCTGTCACCATATTTTTGTTTGGGGAATTGTTTTCGTTCTGCTTCCTAAAAATTCTTGTGGTTAAAAGTTGTTTTTTGCAATCAGATTTATTAAAGTACGGTAGTTGTAAGAATGTTGTTCTCTGAGTTTTCTCTTAAAAAAAAATACTAACAATTTAGACCATAATTTTTTAAGAAGTTTTTTCCATACCACAACTCTACAACTATCTTTAGAAAAGATTGCAGTCATCCCAAACAGAACCCTTCGTGAAAATTGTTCATAATATGATCTCTAGAGGGCAGGTCTTAAGCAATATTCAGGTTGCCTCCATTGTGATATAGAGATCGAAGCAGAGAAATCCTATCAATAAATGTAAGCATAAGGTTGTTTATAATTAACTCCTCCCTACACTTGTATTAATGTTAGCTCATTGCATTTGGTTACATGATATGTTCACAAAAGGTTGGATTTGGACTAATAGTTAGGTCTCCATTGCGATTCGGAAGTCACATCTTCGAGTCATCGAAACTACCTCCCTATATATTCAAGGGTAAGGATGCATACCTTCTAAATGTCATAAAACTAAGAATCTCTGGTAGTCGATGTGAGTACGAAAAAAGCAATAATAATAAGATGGATGTGTGGTGAAATTGTTAAAAGTGGAGTGAGGCATGAAGGGACAAGATTCACTCCAAGGAAAGTACAAAAAATATTGTGGAAGAATCACAAAAGAAAGAGGAGCATTTACATACATAGCACGCAATTCTTATGTATTTACATCTCTCACACCCAAACGTTCATATTTAAACGTACTTAAAACTTTAATATCAAATCAAAAATAGCGTTATCATCATTTTTTAAGAGTGAAATACACATTTTCATGCATAAATTTTAAAACACCAAGTGCTATGTATGTGCATATGAAAGTTTAGTTGAAAGATATGTAAATACATAAGAAGTGTGTGCTACGTATGTAAATTTCCCCAAGAAAAATGGATAGATGAAAGCTAATAATGTAACATGGCTCGAGTTTATGGTAAAAGTCTCACAAGCTAGAGTTAAAAATTCACATAGCACTTAACCAAAGTAAGCAATAGCGAGTTCCTAAAGCTCAAACTGACACCAAATACATGGGATAGGCTAACAATAACGATGAAGAAGATTGGCACATAGATCTGGGCTTTCGAAACACAAAAATATTAAAAAATGGAGAATTTACATACCACACAATTATTATGTATTTATATATCTAAGACCTCAACTTCCATAAATCTACATCCAATAAATAAATCAAAATAAAACGCCTCCCCTTAAATGAGATCTGTACTGAACAACACATCAAAATAACATGCAAATCTACATCAAATTAACCAAGCTCCTCAATATCCAGACAAAATCCACACCTCACATGCATTGGTGGGCATTTACATGCATACCACTCAATTCCTAAATATTTTTATATCCAACACCCAAACACTACTTTTTACATTTATATCAGCTAAATCTTTCACATCAAATAAAAAATATCACCTTTTTAACTTTTAAAAAGTGAAATACACCCCTTCATGCATAGGCAAGGTGGCAAATATGTAAAAATTGGAATTTAATTGTTAGATATGTAAATAGTGGAATTAAATGGTATGTATGTAAACCTTGCTAAAACTTAACAGCAAATAACTCAAATGATTAACTAGAACACAACACATGCATCCTCAATAACAATATAACAATGCAATCAACAAAATCTGCATTTTTATCACATTCACCAAATCAACCCTACATAAAAACCACATTCATAAACTTCAAAATATAAGAAACAAAACAGAAATTCCAGTTCAAAAACAACACAGAAAACCTACAGACCAATGAAATTAGCTTCCAATCCATCACCTGCAACAACTCAGAATAAAACTAAATCTTCCAAAGGAATCAGACGAAAAAACCGCTTTCTCTGACACACATCTCGACTGTTTCTCAGATCTCCATGAGTCATCTTCCTCCCCAATTATACAGAAAAACAAATCCAGAAATCCAATCGAAAGGGAAACAAACAAAAAATCATAAATTTACCAGAAACCCCTAAAAATGGAGCTGAATCATCGTTCCAAAAGCTTAAAATGCCGGCTGATAGCGACACAGCGCCGACACAATAGAATAATAGTGAAGAAAAAGATGCGATTTTTTTCCATTCTTCATCTTCTTCTCTGTGATTTTCTCTTCTTCGTTCCCTGCTATCATCTTCTTCCTCCTCAATCCCTTTAATACAAACCAGAACAGCAAAAGCCCTCTTTTTTCAGCAAAATGTTGCATTGCGACCCATTGGGAAAGAAAAAAAAACAAAGAATAGTGGCAGGTGTGAACTGGCGAACTCAAAAAAGAACAGTTTTTTGAGAGAGGGGGAGAGAGGAGAGAGAAGGGGGCATCAGATTTGTTGGCTGTAAAGCATTCCTAAAGAGTTGTCCGGTACTGCAAGTTGGCGTTTTTATGTCATTCTGCACATTTCCTTTTCATCTTTTTCACCCCCTCATTAGTCCTTCGCATCTTTAAAACAATAAGAGGGCCTAAGAGAGCAACGCAAGGAAGAAATTAATGGAGGATTGAACGAAAAATTTACAAAGGGCAGTGCAGGAAATGAGCGGAATGTTTGCCATGGAAAGCTGTGGGGTTGTTAGCACAATAAGACAGCTATGTTGACGTTTTTCCTACCAAAAAAAAAATTTAAAACAAATATCTGAGAAGAGAGAGAGAGAAAAGAGAGAGAGAGAGAGGGTGGAGGAAATAACGGCTACCTCTAGGTTTGAGCTGCCCCTTCTCCACCCTCCAACTACTTCAATTATCTTCTTTATCAAGAGAGTTGGTTTTGGATTAAAAAAAAAACTGTTTGGTATTTCTGTAAGGATTAAAACTAGTGTGTAAGGAGTTGGGAAGTTTGCTCTATTGGTCGTCATTAGAAACATACAAGTGCAACACAGCTGTCTTACTGTATTTATTAATGTGGATGCCGTTGGGTTTTCAAGATCCAACCCACATGGAGGGAGCCCATTTTACATGATTTATGATTTTTTTTCATTCATTTTTTTTTTTTTTTGGGATAATTACATACAAGCCATCCCAAATATTGATATTTATAACCTAAATATTAGGTAATTTCTTTTTGAAATACCCATCTGATGCATTTACATGTGCCACCATTGAACTTTTGAAATTTTGATAAAAATGAAAAATATGAGTTGGGGTTTAAATCATAATCTTTTATACTTGATTGAGAATTTGAACAATGAATGAAAGAATGTTTCAGTTGTTTTGTATGATACATGCCATGCAATTCTTATCTATTTACTCATCGAACGCATAAACATTAATTTTTTGTTTATATTTATATCACTTATATTTTTCATTTTACATTATAAATATCATTATTTTAATTTTTTTATAATTGAAAGAGACCTTTATATATATATCTAAAAGTTAAAGTTTAGATTTTTGATATGTAAATACATAAGAATTAAGTGTAATGCATGTAAAAATTCCTCTCTTTTTTTTGTTTATTAACTTTGTTTCATTATCATTTTCTTTTGAGGATGTGCTAGATGATATATACAAGTAGGTTGGGATTTTTTTTTTTATAAATTATGATTATTTGGTGTGGCTAATTAGCAGGTGATATATCTTTATATGTTTAGTGTTGATTGCTGACCTAAACTTATAAATTGGCTTGCTCGTGTTTATGTGAAAATGGTCATGATGGAATATTACATGTATAATTGATTTTATAAATCCAAGTTACATTTCTCTTATTATTTTTAAATACATTAAGATTGTATTATATCTTATTGAATAATAAAAATTAAAATATTAATCTAACAAAGAAAATAATCATTTAATGTGCACATTTAATAATTTCTTAAAATGGGGAGCTGATTATGGATGACTACACTGAAATAAAGGTAATAATAAGTAATTGGCTAGCTTACTGGTGAAGATCAGTGGAAAGAGTGGAGCTAGAATTCAGTAAGAAGAGAGGGCAGAGGGAGAGAGGGAGAGGAATGAGGAGATTATCATCATAATTATCAAATTCAATATGATTATACATGTATGTATATAGAGTGACAACTTGTTACAAAGAAGTTTAAAAATAATTTAGAAATGTTAGGAAAAACGACGACAATAAAGCGAAAAAATAGATCGAGAAAAATCACACCAGAAAAAGGCGACACAAGATTTACGTGGTTCGGCAAATTGCCTATGTCCACGGAGCTGCAGAGGATTTTATTAGCTTTGAAGATTACACCGTCGACCACGTCGACTTACAAGAAAGAATTCTCTCTCTCTCTTTCTCTCACCTTCTCTCTCTCTAGCGAGAGTCACACCAAGAAGAAGAAAAGATAACTTTAAACTGTTTGGAGAGTCATCTTAATCCCTGTAATTGTGAGACTTTTTTAAAGATTCACAGTGTCCAGCTTGTTTTGGTAATCCTTAATTTCGTGATTCCATGGAATCATGCTTTAATGACCCATATAAAGCCCATTAAGGCAAGTTATCAAATTCATTGCCTTTTTCTCTATAACAGGAGGGGCGGGAAATTAATCTGGTAAAACTTAATTAATTAAGTTTTCCTTAATTCTTTCTGTTAATAGAAGACAACTGCTTTAAATAAAAATTGGGAATCAACAAGCTATGGCAGGGAATAAAATACATAAGGAAAAGAATTAAGAACAGATAAATTAGAATCAATTTATCAAAGAATCTGCCGTAATAGGAAGTTGACCAGGTCTCGACCTTCCTCAACAAGAAATTATATAGATATTAAACAATGCAATTAAAATAATTGTGATATACATACCTAACATTCAAAAATTTACATTTGGAGTCATAAAAATGTGATTTATTATATGAGAAATATATATTAGTCTAATTATCACTTGTGTGAATCATGTTTTATTGTTATTGTTTTATTTATCTCATTTACTTATCATGCTTCTATTTAGCAAGTTTTATTAGGAGATTGATAAAACTCATGTGAGCACAAATAAATAAAATAAAAGCATAAAATAGAAATTTAAGATTGACACCTAAAAGCACACAAGAATTTTATGCAAATTCGTCCAATTTATGACTACATCACATTGCAATTACTACAAATTTCACTACTAATCATAAGGAATAAATAAAGGAGAATAGTCAAAATATAATTAAAATTTTAAAATTTCTCAATGAAATACTTATAAATATTAGAGAATTAGTTCTTCCTTGAACCCCCATTTGGGGACTCGTCGTCCCTCTTCTAATCTTTTTAAATTTCACAGCTAAACTGCTTATTCAGAACAGCGGCAGAATGATCAATTTTTCAGAATCAGATGTTTTTCATAAGCGCCAACCAAACAGCCAGACAGCTTATCCGGATCAGCTGATCATCAGCAGATTATCAGGATAAGCTGTTTATCAGCAGAAGCTAGATAAGCTGCAGCTGCCCCAAACAGACCCTGAATCTTCATTGCACGTCTTTTACATAGGGCTAAAATGAAGCTTATCAACTCTTAACACTTTTAAGATATCAATGCTATATCATGGAATTTAGAAGAAGCGAAGGGTCCACTTTGTAAAAAAGTACTCTTTTTAAGCTAACACTAGAAGCAAAAAAATAGTGAGGGTGAGACCAATAAACAAAAAGTCTACCTTTAGAGAATTTTATTAGCAAAAAAAACATGACATTATGCCATTACTTTATTTGTGCCGTTACTTTTTATTATTTATTGTGATCTTTAAACTATACATTAGAAGATAGTACCGTTACCTTTTTTAATGAAGTAGTTGTTTCAAGCAAGTCAATTCAATTAATTAGACATTAAAAATAGAACAACCATTGCGGTTAAATATATAGCTTATGTCAAATTAAATAATTATAAACTTATTTTTTCATGCTAAAATAGGGCTGGATATATAATAGGATTATTTACATACATAACGCTTAATTCCTATGAATTTAGATATCTAACACCTATGCTACTTTTTTTTGTGCATGAGAAGGTGTATTTCATTATTTGAAGGTCAAAATAGTGATATTTTTTTATATGAAAAATTTGGATGGTATAAATGTCAAAAATAAAATTTAGCTATTAATTATGTAAATATATAGAAATTGGGGGTATGTATGTAATAATGTAAATGTTCATATATAATATATGTCAGAGTGATCTGAATGTACTAAGTAGATAAAATAACAAAAGTAAATTTAAATGAACTGATCATGACGATCAATAAATAAAATACAAGGGTGTAAAAAAATTTAATGCACAAGATAGAGAGAGTGATTAAATTATCTAGATATAATACAACTATGAAATAAAAAAAAATTATTTTACATTTTATTATTTTTCAACAGGCTGAACAAATAAATCCCAAATCCTATATATATATATATATATATATATATACAGTCTAGAGGCCATATGAGATAACTATTATTTTTTATTTTAATTTTGTGTTTGACATATTTAATAGATATGCATCTAAAAAATATAGTTATAAATTTAAAACTAGAAAAAAAAACATAAAATAAAAAATAAAATTGATCCCAACTAAACACTTAGCGAATGGAAAAAAAGAAAAAGAAAAAATATATATACATCAACCCATTTCATGTACAAGTTATAATATATTGAGAAAATCTAAATATTTTATTTTATATAGTATAATAAAAAAGGCAGCATAAACTGAATTATATAAAATAAATATTATATCTTATAGAACAGTATATTTCGGTGCTTGACGGCTGTGATTGAATCATCGGTGCAAATTATTCTGATGAATGGTCCTTCTCGTACTTTTTGAATCACCTATTGGTTCTATAAACTATTGAAAATATGAGGAGATAAAATGGTTATGATATATAAAATTTTTTCTATGTAGAGATAAGAGAAGATAGCAATTATAAAGGGAAATATAATAAAAAAGAATATCATCAATAATGAAGGTATATTATAATAATAAACTTAATAGATTTTTATTATAATTACTATATGAGTATGTGTAGTAGTCATGAAATATTTTTCCTATTTATATGAGAGACGATACAATGATGATATTATATTTTTTCCACTATTCATAAGAGGGTCGTGCTAGGTTATTTCTGATATTCTTACATATATAGGTCGTTGTCGACCGCCTACTTTCTAGCTTGGTTGGTTAATCTTAGTTGGCTTCGGGTTGACGAGATCAATTTGGTCAGTTGAGCTCAGTCTGTATGGGTCGGTCGGTTGAGCTAGCATGGTTGTCAACATTGATCCCTGGTAAGGAACCTCTAGGACGTCCATGGGATGGTTGGAGAAAATATGTAACTTGAATTTCCTTTGGATCTACTCTATTGAAGCGTAGGCTATCCCATCATGTCAGTTTTTCTTGTAGTGGTCGGCTTAGATGTTTTTCTTGTTTCGTTTGTGACTGATTCGTTCGTGCTTGGATCATTCAGACGTCTTCTTGTCAACCTCGTGGCCGGTCAAATTTGGCCTTGTTCGCTTGGCTCGTTTGGCAGAAGGTCAATTTTCATTATACTTTTTTCTTCTGGACTGCTAGATCACTTCAAGACTAATTCTAATACATTTTTTATGTACAATATCAAAAAGATATGTGAATTAACTTATTCTCTTTTCCAATCCTTCCATCATCTACCTCCATAGATTTTTCAAAAGAAATATAATTGGAGTATATAATCATATTCATAGTCTTAATCTCTATTTATCTTATTTATTATATATTAATTGTTACTTTCTTGTACAAGTGTTTGCCGACATGGTTGTCCCCGTCACTTGCTCGCAAAATACAGTAAAATCAACCCCTTACCGAATAATAAAATCATAACAATAAAATACATATCGGGGCGTTTACAGACATACCCCCTAATTCTTATCTATTTACATATATATATATCACCGCTCAAATTATAAAATACTGCAAATGGGTGAATCAAAGATAAATTATTATAATGAGAAAAAGGAAAAATTGTAGGCAATATTAAGATGTAGCTTTCAAAGCACAGTTCAAGTTATTTACTACATATTAATTCCTACTTGCCAATAGGAAGAGGGCCAAATAGCCAATCACATCGAAGACAGCTACAAGAAATGCCAATCCATATTCATTTTATTTATATCTATTTGCTTCATGAGGTTGCACATGGTGACTCGCAACACTTGCCTCTTCCAACTGTTTACGAATCATGAAAATTTACATACATACCACCCAATTCTTATGTATTTATAAATCTAACACCTATTTTTTTCCTCATATTTATACCAATTTAATCATTAAAGTCACATAAAAAATGTTCACTTTTTCATGCATAGGTAAGGTAAGGTGGTATATATGTATGTAAAAATTAAAGTTCAGATGTTAGATATGTAAGTATGTACATAGGAATTGTGTGGTGTGTATGTAAATTTTGACATCTTTTAATGTGGGATTGAATGCATGCAATTGAGTTAAACATATTTGTGCTCAACTCATGAGTCGAGTCGAGCACGAGCCACGCTCGACTTGAGCTTAAGCTTGATTAATTTTATTGAGTTCAAGCTTTACTCACTCTTAAGTGTATGAGTACGAGATAGCTCACAAGCTGGCTTGTTGTTATAAAAGAGAAAAAAATAATACTAATTGAAAATAATGTTATACTAAAATGATAAAAAAAATGAACAATTATGAGAGAAATAATAAGAATTCACTCAATATAAAATATAAAATATTATCTTTTAAAATATTTTAATACTAAAGATAAAGTCTTCAATTTTAATATAATTTAAGTAAATTTTATATTAATATTTCTCTAAAATGAGCTGACTCACGAGTAGAGTAGGGGTTAGCAGCTTGAGCTTGGCTTGATAGGTGATCGAGCTCAGTTCACAAGCCACTTATCGAGCCAAGCTCTAGCTAACTCACAAGTTGGCTTAACTCACTTACCCAAGCGGAACTCTATAAAATAACAATAGACATTAAAGTTTGGTCATTTTGATTTGATCTTTAAAATTTACAAATACATTTAAGCACAAAGTTGTAAGAAAAACATTTAATATTTAACTCTACTTTTTATGCTAACAAATCTCTCAATATCACTCCCTTAATTCTCATTTGATATTATTCAACAACCATTCTGATTTATGTGATTTGAAACTATTTTTTCAACTTGACTATGTTACAGTGTGGTGGTTATAAGAAGGTTCCATCATAATTATTTTTAGTAATTTGTAGTATATTTTGATGCATATAAAATTAATCCATACAATATATTTTTGGGAAATTTTCATATGTAGTAGACAACTTTTATGTATTTACAATTATTACGCATGGCATATCTAACACCTATAATTTGATATTTATATTTATAGCACTTTGTTGTTATAAATTGTATGCATAAAAAAGATACATTTTATTGTTAGACAGTGATAATTATTTTTTATATGTGTGATGTTAAATATTTGAGTGATATATATGTAAATGTACATGCCGACATTAATTTGAAATATCATTCTTTTTTTTTTAATGATATGCCCTTTTGTTTATTTAATTTTGTGATGGTAAGCTAAATGCCAAAAAAAAAAAAGAACTTGACTATATCTAATTTCAATTTTCTTGTATTGGTTGACATGTACTTGTAATTAAAAAGAGTACTGCACGTTTCAAAGAAACACTTTTTATTTTTTCCTTAGTCGCCATATGTTGGTATTTTTCAATTGTGGTCTTATCATCTGATAGCCTTCTCGCTCGCCTAGCTAAGCTTGGTTGATTAGTATTGTTGGGGTCAGCTCAGTCGGCTGAGCTTAGTCAGTAGGATTCAGACGGTTGATCCTTTTGATCCCTAGTAAGGAGTCTTCCGGGTCTTTGGATGGTTGGAGATATTTTGTAAAATTGGCTCTTCTGTTGGGACGGCTCCACTGCAGTATAGGTTATCACATCAAAGTGACTTTCGTGCAACAGATGGCTCGGACGCTCTATTATCTCGTTTTTTGGTCAAATTGCTTGCAATTTGGTCATACAGTCTTCTTCTTGCTCACCTTTTGTTTCAATCAGTTATGGACAAAGTGGCTTCACTCGTTTGGCTTAATTAGCTCATTCAATCAAGTGGGTTTCCAATCTCTTTAAAGTAGATCTGCCGCACACTCTTCTTTTCTTGACATTAGATCCCTTTGAGATCAATGCACATGCACACTATTAAAGTAAAGCTCTAATGGTCCAAAAAACAAATTTCTTCCATGTAGAAACTCAACAATCTAATCTTTTCATATTTTAGACATTTTGTATATGCAAGTTGGGTCAAATTTGAAGGCTATTATGGACAATTTTCACTTCCTATATGTATACATTCAAAATGGAACAAATAATAATTTCATGTTTTTGAACCTTTCTTAATTTAATTTATGCTCCTATGCTATTATATATATATATATATATATATGTATATTATTAAATATTAATATTACTATTTTAATTTTTTAAAAGATAGAATATATATTTTCATGAATAAATTGGGCGGTATAAATGTAAGAAATTAAAGTGTGGGTGTTAGCTATGTAAATAGCTAAGAATTAGATGATATGCATGTAATTTTTTTCAGTTTAAAAATATTGAATGAAGTGCTACATACAGGACAAAACATCCCATCACGAAGAATTACAACACGACAAGATTGCCAAATAAGTGTTTGTCTTAATAATTGGCTTAACTAAAAATCAACGAAAAAAAATCATATAAAGCATGCAATTACAATCTAAACTATTGACCAATATTAAACTTGCATTAATGCATTTAATTACATGATTAGTGTCGGATTAATTTCTACCATTTGTTATTAATCTTATATTTAAGGGCTAATTAAGAAGAACATTCAATAAACAAACTAAACTTTTATTTACCTTTATTCCAAGTTCCATAAGGAAGTTCCAAAGTAAGAGCTTGGAAGTTTCTATTTGTAATAATAAATTTGGCCAAAATTACTAAAAGTATTATTTTATATGGTGAAAATTATTGATTTCTTAAGAAAAAAAAAACATGCTTTTAATTTTGATAAAAAAAATCAATTTACTATTTTTTTTATGTAAAATTTTCATAAAAAAATGTTATATTTACATGAAATTTTGAGTTTTTTAATTGAAATAGATTTTAGATCATAAAAGCTTTGCAATAAAAAAGGAAAATTTACTTACAAATAACACAATCCATTTGTATTTACATAGCTAACATTTTCTTACATACATAGATAATATTTATTAAATTTTGATTGAAAAAAAAAACAAAAAACATAATTAAATAAGTTAGTCATTAGGTGGCTTATAAAGATTATATTAGTTGGCTACTTCATTACATCCAAAAATAAGGGCATCTTCCATATGTATAAGTCACCATTCATCCCATGTAAAATTGCATTTTTTTTTATTTCGCATGCAAGGCATGCAATCTTTTATTTTAATGAAACTTATAATTTATCTCATCATGATTGAGAATCTTATGAAATACTGTTCTTATTGTCAGCTGATACCTTTTTCTATTAATTTATATATTTTACGAAAAATATTTCTCTTTTAAATGATATTGGTTTCATTCATTCTAATCATTCATATATCATATGTTAAAGCTAATAAAAACTCGCAAAAATCAAAGATTTATTCGTCCTATTATCGTAATTTCCTTTTATCTGATCAACATCATTCATAAATAATCGTCCCATATTGAAACATGTAAATATCATCGGTGGAGGCCCCAATTCAAATAATATAAATGAAATTAATCATACTTGTTGCTCAAAGAGAATGATACATCAATTTGATGTAGCTCTCCATCAAATAATAATCTAACTCGTGATGGCCCCAACCCTCTAACCCCTTTTAATGCTAGAGAAATTGCAATACTAGAGTTTTAATTAAAAATATATTTGGGACATGTTTTACCTTTAATTTTTGTTATTATCTATATATATCTATAATAAATTTTATGTGCTACTAATTATATATATTTCTTCTCACGTCAAAATAGAGGCAAAATAAAAAATATATATATATAATATGAAAATTAAAGTGCAATCATTCTATAGCCTCTCCATAAATTTGGTTCATATGGCCAATTACACCATATTCCCACCAACACATGCAGTTGGCCGTCCGATCTGAAATAATTCATTTTATTATTAAAAGTGAATTACAAGTACCCAACTATTTCATGAACTTTTCTTTTGCAAACAAAATTTTATTTACACATATACCAGGCGGCCATACTGGAACAGGCTGTTTGGTCTAGGTAGGGCCATGTCTTGTAAAAGAAATAAGCTATTTTTGTTGATTTTATAAATATCAAATAACCCAATTGCTCCTCATTTTATAATATTTTTATAGTTATGAACATGTTGAAAATTTTTAATTATTATTATTTGTATCATTAATTAAATAATAGTAAATAAAAAAATGTTGGAGTGTTGGGAACTTAAATAAGAAAATAAATAAATAAAATTTAAAATAATAAATGCTCTTTAAACTTACATGAAAGGAATCTCAATTCCAATCAACAACCTTTCTCTTTCATAGATTCCAGGTCATTATAATATGGCTCTCTAATAAAAATTTAAATTAAGTAAAAAAATTTACACGTGTCCATTCTAATTATCTGAAAAATAAAATGCAATTTTTCAATTTAAAAAAAGGAAGATTTACATGCATGCCATCCACTTTCAATGCATTTATATAAGTACTATTTGAAAGGTGTATTCCACTGTTCAAAAATGCGAGGGGTGATATATTCTGTGATTTAAAAGAAGTATTGATATAAATATAAAAAAATAAAATTTTAAATGTGAGATATGCAAATACATAGGAATTGGCTAGTATGTATGTAAATGCACCCAAAAAAAAGGAAGATTTACTTACAAACCACTCACTTCTTCCGTATTTGCAAATCTAAACCCTAAATTTATATATGTGCCACTTCATCCATGCATTTTTTTTTGTGAAAAACAACGACAATAAACTGAAAAATGAAACGAGAAAAAATTGCACGTAAAAAAAAAAACACCAGAGCGACATACAGATTTACGTGATTCGACAAATTTGCCTACGTTCACGGAGCTGCATAAGATTTTATTTTTTCGAGGAATTACACTGACGAGCGCCTCGATGTTTACAAGAAAATCTCTATCTTATTCTCTCACATCCTCTCTCTCTCTCTCTCTCTCTCTTCATCTCTTTCTCTCTTAGAGGACTTGGCCTGGCCTGAGCTATTTATATAAACCAGAAGAGCGGTTGGAGAGAAATAGGTTAGCGGTAAGTATGATGTGGTAAGTGACTGGTAGGTGTGAAGGTAGGCGAGCGGTAAATGAGATTCTTAATTATAAGCTAATTAACAACAATTAATTAAATTGTTGTGAACCGGATCTTCACATTACCCAACACATTGCACTTTTAAAAATTAAGAAAAATGATATTTTTGATGTGCTATGATAAATTTGACTGCTATATATGTGAAAAAATAAAATTTAGGTGTTAGATAGCTAAATAATTAATAACTGTATTTATGTAACTATTCTACCGAGCAAAAACCTAACAATAAGCAATTCAAAAAAAATCAGCTGAATTTAAAATTTTCAATTTAAATTAATTTAATATTACTATTTTGAGGGAGCTCAAAATTAATCTCAAAGTAAGTCAATAATTATAAAGATAAAAACAGGAGTTTGGAGAAGAAATACCTAAAAATATGTCTTTTTAAGAAGATATTGCATTAAAAGTATTTTAGTATATAATTAAAAATATATTCAATAATTTTATAAGAAATCATTCATTAAAATAATGATAATAGGAAAAAGCCGTCAGTAAGGCTATTTAAAACAAATTAAGGTCAACTTTGATTTACCAATTTAAATTAACTTTGAACTGAGTCAATTTTAGCATTATAATCCCTCTAATTTTAAAGTAGCTCAAAATTCATTCAAAGGTGTCAATGTAATAAAAAAAATGTTTTTGATAAAATCAGATTTGTTTTTGAGTCTCAACCAATTATGATAGGAGCATGAGATAGGATAACTATCTTTGCATATGGTTTCAACAAACTTTATCACATCTAATGCTTCTATATTTGAAGGAGACTAGGAGTTAATATGAAATGACAGTTATAGTCTTGACCCTCTCTAATCGGTCGACCTTCAATCAATATGTCTCATGTCATGCAATTGATGAATCTGTAGCGGGCCGTCTTAATGCCAGTCAAACCCTCCACTTAAGCAATCTCTGGTTCGGCTAGCCTCTGGGTCAGTTGGTGCTTGCTTGGTCACTAGATCAATCTTCGGAATCTGGTTCGATCGACTTTTTGGGTTGATTGACCCATGTTCGGTCGCTCGACCAATCACCGACCTCTGGTTCAATTGACTCTGAGTCGGTTGCTCGACCAATGCCCGTTTTTCTTAGAATATTTGTTTATTCTCATAAGGCTCAATCAGGTGACACGTATGTGTTCTGCTCTGATCTATTCAATTCACAAGAAATTAGGTCAACGATATTTTGATTTTATAGTATTTGAGTGAGAAATATTTAACAAAATAGCCCTTTAAAAACACTTTTATTTATAATATAAGTAAACATGCTTTTCAATAATATAAGAAATTAGCAATAATTACAATGGTAATACTGAGGAAGAAACAAAAATTAGACAATTTTAAACAAAATTCAGCTCGAACTTAAATATTTTTTAAAAATATTTCTTTTTATGACATATTGCGTTGAATTATTTTCATTATATAACTAAAAAACATATTCTACTTTTTTTTTTTTTTTTGTAAAAGAGAAATTTTAAAATTATAATCATAATAGCAAAAAATACATCTTATATCTTTCAATTTAGAGTTAATTCAAATTTAATTTATTTTTTATTTGTGCCAATTTGACAATTCTATTTCACTCAATTTTAAAGTTCTCAAAATTCACTCAAAACCGAGTCAATATAAAAATAAAAACACGTGTTTAAGACAAAAATATTTTTAAAAATGTGCTCTTCTATAACATAATTCATCAAAAAACAGTTTTCTTTGGCTATTTAAAATTATTTAAAGTTTTTAAATAATTTCGATCCAAGTTAGTTTGATCATTCTAATTAACTCAATTTCAAAATAGCTTAAATTTATTCGAAATTGAGCCATTTTAAATATAAATTTAAAGGCACGTTCAAAAGAGAAGTTTTTTTTTAATTATTATTTTTTTAATAGCTCGTTTTATGACTTATTGCATCAAAAATGCTTCCATTTATAATATCAAAAACACCTCTTTTTTTTTTAAGAAAAAAATTATCACAATTATGTATACGAGTAAAAAGCCAGCAATAAGCTAAATTAAAATAAAGAAAAATTCATTTTAACTTTGATGCGTGTTAGAAGATTCGCGGCCGTAGAGTAGTAGATTATTGTCTAACTGTGGTACGAAGATTTAACACACTCCACAAAGAGAAAAACAACTAATAATGACACCAGAAGTTCTTACGTGAAAAACCCAAAAAGAGAAAAACCACGGGATCTTACCCAGCTGAAAAGTTACACTATAAAAGGATAATTACAATTGCAGCAATCTATCTCACAAACGAGAAATGGTTACTAGTTTTCCCAATTTACAATGTCGACGGGTAGCGGCCGATACCGATTAGCGGTGTTCGATCAGTGATGATTGATGGTTGTTGGCCGTGATCAACAACCTTCGACGGTGGTCGATAGAGGTCGTTGTCGGTCGTGCGACGGTCGGTGGTTGTCAGCGATCGGTGGTTGCCAACAACAGTCGGCGACGGTTTACAACGATCAGTAGTCAATGGTTGTCGGCTGCGATCTGCGAAGATTGCCGGTGGTCGATAATGGTTGACAGTCGGTGGTTGCCGACAGAGATCGGTGGTGGTCGGCGACGGTGGGCGATCGATGGTGGTCAGTGGCAGTAGTCAATGGTGGTTGGAAGTAGTCGAAGGCAGCAGGAGTAGTCCTGGACTTCAGTTTCTTCTCAAAGTTTCAAATTTTTTCTCAAGCTTTAAGCTCAGCTCTCTCCCTTTTATGAGAGGGTGAGACTCTATTTATAACGTTATGCGTGCAATTAATACAGGAATATGAATTAATTGCATTGGACGACATAGAAAATTTCCCTTAATTGGACTACATTTAATGAACATTTGAGTCTCTTAATGATGTCTGAATTGAGTGATATTGAGCTCATTGAATTCGTCTTGTCAAGACTTTGATTTGACTATAACTCGTTAGAATCGACATTCGTTTAACCTTTCAAATGTGTTCAGAAAACTTTCAAAAGCAGTTTAATGGCTTGATTTGGTTGAGATTGAACCATTTTTTATTACATTGGGTTCTTCTTGTCGAGCCGAACTGTTGATTGTATGTTTGCTGAAATCAAAGTTCTTGATGAATTTTTATCGAGATTTGAATATTTTTTGCTCAAAAAGTTATCTCGAGATCTTCATCATGCCTCGATATTCATGTCTGATGATAAAGATTTGTTGGAGGTGCATCAAACTTAAATGTCCCTTCACAAATGATTTCAAAAGAATCAATAATCCTCAAGGAAAAATATTAGAACTCAACTTTAAAATATTTAAGATCTATTATATCACTTTTATAAACTCCGAATTAAAAGGGTCCATGTAAATAGTGAAAGACTACAGTCATAAATCTATACATGAAAGTATGTATTTAATTTTAATTAATAATAATAATAATAATAATAATATTTTAGTTGTGATTTTTATTATACATTTAAATATATAAATTTAGAAGTGGGAAATATAGAGACATAAGAATTTTATAGTAAGTGCTTAACTGCTCCTATATATATATTTCCAAAACATAAATTTGTAACATTGATCAATAATGTCATTATTATCAAAATGAAATATATATTTTTATACATAAATTTATAGCACTAGTGTTAAAAATGCAAATATAATGTAAATACAAAAGAATCATGTGGCAATGTCTTAATCTATTTTTATTTTATGTAATATAGAAATTAATAATTTAAGAGAATGTTCTTATCCTCATAGCACACAACAAATTCGATAAGATTTATTTAACAGGGTCCAATTCTGCGTGCTTTCTTTCGTTGCTGCTTTCTTCAGCCGTATGCTCCCATCATCTCCTCCGCTCTGCTTCCATGAAATTGCTCCGCTTCAATCTCTCGGTCTCTTTCAACACCTAGCCCTAATTTTTCATTATTTATTTATTTTTATTATTATTTAATATGTGGATCTTTTTGTTTATATGGAAGAGGGAAGTGAGCTTGTTGAGGAGCGGGAAATCAAATTCTTCCTCTTCTTCCATTTGAGCTCTGGTTTGAATTAGGGTTTTTCATTTGAAGAAAGAATGCAGTAATTTGAATTAGGGTTTTCCATTTGATTTCTCGAGGTAAAATGGAGCTATTTTTACTTGATTTTTACAGTTTTTGTGGTTGAAATAATCAGTTTATTTGGTTTGGTTTATTGAATTAGGTTAAGTTTTAGTGCTGAATTTATGTCGACGAATATGGAAGCTCGGACTGGGCGTGAATTGCAGCGTTATGAGAATCACTTTCGGCTAGTTGCAGGGTATGAGTTTTTCTTTGAATGGATTTGTTTTGACATTTAGGGTTTATTTGGTTCCCTGAAGCTAGAAGGGCATTTACACACATACCACATAAATTTTGATTTTTACATTTAAAACACTCAAAACCTTAACATCACATCAATAATACAACCATTATTAGCTTTTTGAATGAGTAGTTTATGACACCAAGGTGTTATAAGTGTGAGTAACAAATTTCAGGTGTTAGATGTGTAAATACATAAGAATTGTGCTGTTTGTATATGTAAATTTCCCCCCTTTTTCATGGAAATGATGAGCTTATTTAAGTTTGGTTAGATATTCTTAGCGATCAATATGTAGTTTAAACTCTACAAACAGCTATAAAATTCTGCTAAAAACGATTAACTGAGTTCATGGTGACCTTTAACCTTAATTTTTAGAAGCTAGCACTTAGTGCTCCAACCATGGGGCCATAATATCTTGGAAGATTTACACACATACCACTCAATTCCTATCTATTTACATATCTAACACCTATACATCAATTTTTACTTATATACCAACCCTACTTATGCAGAAAAAGATGTATTTCAATTCTTAAAAGTTAAAATGGTAGTATTTTTGACATGATATGAAAGATTTGAGTGTATAAATGTAAAAAATTAAAGTTTTGTTGTTCGATGTGTAAATACATAGGAATTGGGTGGTATGTATGTGAAACTTTTGGTTTGGGCAAGATCTTTTGATTGTGTGGTATGAAGTAGTTTCTTGACTATACGTCTAACTCGATTTCATGATCATGTGCTTAACTAGTGTGAGATTCATTGATTGTTATTAGATTTATCTCGAATATTTAGATTGGCTCAATGAATCCTCATTTTTTAAAATTTATTCTGCACAAATCAATTTGCACAACTTCTATCGATGATAAGGCGTAAGATTTACATTTTTTTTTCTTATTAATTCTTGAATGCTAATTTCATTCATATGAGTGTATTTTTATTTTCCATCTTTTATTGCATATTTTATCACTCGAGGACTCACTTGATTGCTTGCAAATGGAAAATATGTTTTTAAATTTATCATTTCATTTATTTTGAGTGTGAATCCAATTAAATTATGCATTTAACAAACAATTTAATGAAGTTAAAGTTTATTTAACACATATTTATTATTTTTAACTAAAATAGTTACTATAGAATGCAAATTGTGCTCCTTATGGAATGATGTTAGTTCAAAAACATTTCTTTATTTTTGTTATAAGATTTCTGACATTTTTAGCCTTATTAGGACTATTTCCTTATAAAAAAATAAAAATTTTCAGCAATTTCCTTACCCTTACTCTCTTGTGATTGAATTAGGTGCATACCATACAGATTGAAACAAAACGTCGAAAACTCGACGGGTGATTTGTTTAGTAAGTTGGAGGTTCTTATGATTACTACACCAAATCGTCATGATCTTATCTTCCCTAAAGTATGGCATCCTCTTTCATATGTTTATAACGTTTTGTAGGATTATTATTCTCAATTTATCATTGATGAATTGATAACTATGTAGGGTGGATGGGATAATGATGAGACCGTCGATCAAGCGGCATGTCGCGAAGCTTTTGAGGAAGCAGGGGTTCGAGGAATCATCCATGTACGCTAAACCCTATTTATCAAATTAATATTGAGCATGCATGATTCACTTGCTTTTCACTCATGATTTTGAGGATGCATTTGGAATATGTTTTGTTCAATTTACATAACTTGCACACTTTATCATGTATTTACATATCTTGCAGCCAAACTTTCATATTTACATACATAGTACTGGTGTTTTAAACATAGGCATGAAAATGTGTATTTCACTTTTTAAAAGCCATAATAGTGCTTTTTTTATGTGATATATGAAAGTTTAGGTGCAAGATATGTAGATACATAAGAACGTGTGATACGTATGTAAATGCCCCTATTTTTTATAATTTTTTTGTTGAGTCAGTGGGCTTTTTATGATTAGATTTGTTATAGTGTGAAAGCTGTTGCTGGACATTTTTGAAAGAAAGAAAAAAATTTGTAATACTGAGAACTTTTGAGAACTCCATTTTTTTCACAACAATGCCGCTACTAATTTTACACGGGGCGTTTAGATGCATGCCACTCATTTTTATGTATACACATATCTTACACCTTAATTTTACTTTTTACATTTATATCGCTCAAAGATTTCATCCGTGTTAACTTTTAAAAAAGTGAACTACATTTTCATGTATAGGTAATTTTAATTACAGAAATCATATTGTCAATCAGAACTCAAATATATATATATATATATATATATATATATATATATATATATATTGCAAATTTAATTTGTTTGAAGTAGGAGAACAAGTGACCATAGTGAAAAATATTAATTATTTTCTAATTTTTTGCTTCAGGATACTCTATTGGGAGTGTGGGAATTCAAAAGCAAGAGTAAGCAGAACCTCAAAGGGCAAGAGGGTGCATGTAGAGGCTACATATTCGCGCTCCAAGTTACTGAGGAGCTCCAGTTCTGGCCGGAGCAATCTTCCCATGATAGGAAATGGCTAAATGTGCGGGAGGCATGGAAGCTTTGCCGGTATGATTGGATGAGAGAAGCTCTGAATTCTATCTCAGTACTTATAAGTGGGAAGCCGGTGAGGCTATTGACTGTGCCTGAGATGTCTGAGCCCACTTCGCTCTTCTGTCTAGTGAAATCTTCTGGAAATAAATGTGTTGATAGTGCAATAAATGCCTTTTGTTGATGAGCCTTTTTTCTCTCTCTTTTTTTTTTTTTGCTTTGGAGTGTAAAGGAAGGTTTGATTTGTAGTGCTAATTGTAAAATGAAAATGACAACTACCTTGTTAGAGAAGAACATTGAAGTATTTTATGTATGTATATTTTTTGTATTCTTAGATGTGAGTGTTTATAGAAGACATTGAAGCCATTAGGATGATATACTAACGATACATTTTTTTATGGAGTAAACGATGCGGGCGCTAAAACCAGCTCCCACAACCGGGCCCTGTATGTGCCCTGAAGCAGGGCACTGCGTTCCCTCAGGTCCTGATTCCCCCGCAAAGATCGTGACGGCAGAAGCAGAGCGAAAGCAAGGCGGTGATCGTGAATCCTCGCGAAGGCGGTATGAGGCAAGAACTAAGCTATACAAAATAGATAGATTTTTGAATTGAGAATAAATCAATACGTACATTCAAAAAAATAAAATACCACACAACAAAAGAACATTATATACATACTACCATCAATTTCAATTTAATTACATATCTAATACCTGAAATTTAATTTTTACATATTTATCATCTTATATATGTTTTTTTAAAAAATTACGTGATAAATTTTATGTGATATAAAAGATTTGATTCATATTAATATTAAAAAAAGAATAAGGAAATTAATCATCTCAAAAGCTTAAAATCGCAAAATATATTTGAGACCAAATTAATGTACAGGTTGTGTAAAGAAACAAAATAAAAACAAAAAAAAAAAGGCTAAAAACCAAAATAGAAATAAAAAGCAAAAAAGCTCTCTAAAAAAAGAAAAATTATTTATCCTGATCGTAAATCAGGTGATTTACGGTCAGTATATATTTCGATAGGTCTCACCTAAATTTTTTTTTTAAAAAAAAATTGAAATAATCGTGACCGTAGATCACCATGATTTGCGGTCAGGATCGGACACCGCATACATATGCAATAATTTCTCCTAAAAAAGGCCCTTAATTTTTTTCTTTTAAGGAAGGTTGAAAAATGTAGTGAAGGTTGAAATTTAAGAGTTAAATATGAGATTACGATAAAAGTGGTTTGAGATAGTTGCGTGCGCTTATGAATCATTATAGAAGCTATAGAAACTTAGAAGGTAAATTTTAAAACTAACGTCCAATAGAAATGAGTGAAGGAAAAAAAAATTCTGTTAATCTTTGTTTAAAAATTTTAGAGGCATTTACACAAAACACAATTCTAATGCATTGAACTATCATCTAATTTTTTATATTTATACATCTAACACTCAAATCTATAACATCACATCAAAAATATCTCCACAATTTTTTTTTTAATCTATAAATTTATGATATCAAAATATTATACATGTAAATATCAAGCTTTGAACTGTTAGTTATTTAAATACATAATAATTGTGATATGTACATTGATTTTTTCTAAATTTTAATTATAGAACGGGCATGGTAAAAATTTATCCAGTTTGGGAATGAAAATTTATACTATAGTTCACAGCCAAGTAGAGACTGTCTCTCCTAAAAACCGGTAGTTTAACAAAAAAAAAACATTACCATAATAGCACAAAAACATATAGACAATTTAAACCAGGCTGCATTGCAAATTATAACAATTTTGGGGAATTTACATAAATTCATATGGAGCATTTCACATTTGAAAAACTAATATTTGTGATATTTTTAAATATTGCAAGCATATAATTTGGTTCTAGTCCATAAATTCCTGATTTTTAAAATAAACAGAATCAAAAGCATGACCAAAATAGATCCAAAAATTAAAAAGTATATATAATAATTTATATAATAAGGCTTAGAAAATAATTCCATAATTAAATTTACAGGATAATAATTGATAATAATTCCATAATCATATTTATAACAAGGCTGTAGGAACAGCTTTTTACAAATCCCTAAACTAACGCCCAAGAAAACATGGCGCTCAAAGGGGAAGCATATTATTTGTTTTACATAAGCATCCTAATCGCACACATTCCTGAAACTTCAAATTACATAAAATATTATAGATATATATAATAATTTATATAATATTAGAGTAATGGGGAATTTAACATGAGAACTAGAAGTCAGGTAGCTCACACTTTACAGGATTCTTCAAAACAGTAGCAGCAGCAGAAGAATCTGAACTGCTGTTATGAGGGCCAAGGCTTCCAGCCACAACTGAATCACTGACCATATCAAAGTTGAGCCTACCACTTATTTTTCTGCTGCTGAAATAATGAATTAAAATCTTAGAAAAATAAATAAAAGAAAGATTTACATATACCACTCAATTACTATGTATTTACATGTCTTTAACACCTAAGCTTTAATTTTCACGTTTATGCCACTTACCTTTTGCATAAAAAGATGTATTTCACTATTTAGCAGTTAAAATTGTGATATTTTTTATGTGATATGAAAATCTTGGACGGTATAAATGTAAAAAAAAGGGAAAGTTTAGGTTATAGATATGTAAATACATAGAAATTTTTAATCATTCAAGAAATAGAACAATTATTGTTCAAAAAACCTGTTCAAGCGATTATTAATGGCGGACAGATCCTTGGAAGGGCTCTGATAGGCATGGGTGCTCTCGCCAACACATGCGTAATAGCTCTTTGAACTTGGTGAAAGTAAAGAATCCATCTGAGAAGAGCATGAATTCTCATGAATATTTTGATGCTTATTTTAAATATTATCACAAAAATATTCTGGAAAAATTAAAGATTTCAGGATTTGGGGTTGGGGGCACATTTACATATATACCACAAAATTCTTATGTCGCAACAGGCCCGTGTGCTCAAACTAAAAAAGCAATTTTTATGGTAGATCATCCGAAAAGGTATTGGTGGCTGAAGAATGATGATGTAGCAGTGACAACTAATTGGAAAATGCATAGAAATGACTTGAGCTAGCTAACAAGCCAAAGAGCTGAGGTAAGACGAGCCTGAGCTCGTGGCTCGAAAAACACAGCTCATGAGCTCGTGGCTCGATAAACACAGCTCATGAGCTCGTTAACGAGCCTAGCTTAAGCTGGCTCACGATCCAGCTTGGCTCACCCCTAATCCTAGCTTACATTACCTTGAAGCATGCTAATATTATCATAGCCATTTACATACATAACAGCATACAATTCTTATGTACTAAAATATAATACCTAAACATTCATATTTGCATTAGATATGTAAACACATAAGAATTGTGTTATGCATGTAAATTTTTCTATTATTTAAAAGCCGCCAAATTTATGATTCTTCTTTGCCAATTAGTTAAATTTAAAAGTTCCTTAAGGGTGATTGTAATTATCTATAAAACCAATTGTGAAAATATTTTTTAAGAAAAGATCAATTATTAAAAACTATTATGGGTATTATAAATTTTTCCCTAAATAAAAAGTTGAATATTAATTTTCTTATAACAATGGCATTTTGATAAATCCGATCATAAAAAGTTCCTCATCATAAAAATTTTCAAAAAGAAAAAAAAAACAGAAGAAGTGGAATAACAGTACCTAGACAATATCCTTAAAAGTATAGAAAAATATAGGCTGAACTAGTTTTTTGCATAATTAGAGAAAAAAATCTCAAATAAATGAAAATCGTAAACTCAAATTATTTTTTTTAGAAAACACACCTTCGAAGTTCGCAACGGAGAAACATACACATTATGTGAAGCTGAAACTTTCTTTGGAGACATGTCAGGAAGATTTGGGAAACGAGACAGCTGAGGCGATCCTGGAATTGGGCCTTCAACCGACAAATTTTTTTTAAAAAAAATTAATTATATAATTAACCAAACAAAGCTTGATGTAAAATGCAAAACAAATGGTACTGAAGCCAAAAAAAAAAAAAAAAGAGGCAGCATACCATCGATATTATTAGTAACTTCAGAAGGCCTCTCAGAATTTGGACGAACTGCAGCAGATCCCAACTCCACCAACAAAGGCTTTACAGAGGGAATAAATATCTCATTATAAAACGTAATTATATCAACATGCTCTTGACCTTTTTTCTGCACAAACAAGGTTCAATCAGGCCTTTTTCTATATCTTTTAGGTGCATGAATTCTTACATATTTACATATTTAACACCTATACTTTCATATTTACATGCAAAACACTAAAAACTAAAATATTATATCATAAATATCACTATTTTAAAGGTGAAATCAACTTTTTATGCTTAGGTTTATGACCCCAAAGTGCTATAAATGCAAATATAAAACTTTAGAAGTTTGATATGTAAATACAGAAAAGTTGTGCACTATGAACGCAAATTTTCCTATCTTTTACAGAGAATCTAAAAAGCAATGGATTGATATATTACCCCATTGAAGTTTTCTGATGGCCAACTAATAAAAACACTGCGAAAGACCTGCGGTTTACACTGCGGCTGCTTTCTGTAGTTGTAAATAATCTCCTTAAAAGTCAGGTCTAAATGCGATATCTGTAAATCAGAGCATTAAATTAGAGTTAGCTGTTACAATAGTGAAAAAAATTTGAATGTATAGTTAGGGATATGCTTGACAAATTTGAGAAACTAATTGATTTCGGATGCCTAAAAATTTGGACCAAACCGACCAATCAGAATGAAAAACTGAACCAAACCAAACAACAATTTGGTTCAGGTATTTCAATTTGGTTTAGATTAAACTGAAGCATATTTAAAATCTTTTTTGTGCAATTTATATTATATTATGCATTTTTTTATCATATAATTGATATGTAATACGAATAATTTAAAATATATAATTTGAAAAAAAATCTGTTTCTTTCAAGGCAGTTAGAACGGAGAAGTTAAACAGAACCAAAAAATGCAAATTATGAAATGGGTTTCAATTTATTACAGGTTAGTCAGTTCCTCTGGTTTTATTAAAAATTGTGATTTTCAAACCAATCCAAAAACCAAAAAATCAAATATTTCACTAATTAAAACCCATATTAGAACCGAATGGTCGAAAAACTTTTGGTTCGGTTTGATTTTTCAGTTATAACCAAGTAATGCAGATCCCATGAATAGTACCTTGGCAACACCATAGAAACTGCAGAGTATGATCTGGTCGATGTGCCGATTAAAGAAAAGACTAGTTTTTTGACTAAGTATTTGTTGGATGAGATAATAAACGCGCTCTTGTGCTTCCTGCGACAACTGCAATCTTTCACACAAGCTTCTGATTCTGATTGCACTCAATTTTATAATCTACAAAGCACAAATAAACATCATAACCACAAGCACAGAAATATTACAAAGTATTATTCACTGAAAGAGTAAAATGTCAAAATAGCCTCCTCGCTATTCCCGTGGGGTCATTTTAATCCTTAATCTTTTAATATGGGTTAGAATGATTTCCAGGAAGGACAATTTTAACCCCCAATAAAAGTCTGAGAACTAAATTAACACTTTTATATACTCTGAGATTACAATGACCTCCCGCAGAAAATCAGGAGACCATATTGACTAATTTCTCTTGAAGAAATTTTACCTTACTAAAGAACACATTAATACTTATCTCAGCACACGTCTCCCCACCTCCTGAAGGACTAGGACGAGT
Source organism: Phalaenopsis aphrodite (assembly GCA_003013225.1). Classification (NCBI taxonomy): domain Eukaryota; kingdom Viridiplantae; phylum Streptophyta; class Magnoliopsida; order Asparagales; family Orchidaceae; genus Phalaenopsis; species Phalaenopsis aphrodite. Next base: position 1,068,469 of record NEWO01000180.1, read on the forward strand.
TGGACTGTAAAGAGGAGTACTATAGATTCAAAGACGAATCAAATAGAAAATTCGCTAAGTAATTGGAAGCAAAAAAGACGGCAAACCAAAGATTCCAAAAGACTTTCTAACCTCGCAAAAGTAGATTGAAGCGGTGGTAGTTTGGATTTGGGACTGTTGGCAGTGAGTGTTCGATCCTTGACAGGAGAAGTAAAGGAAGCGCGCTCCACTAATACAATCCTATTATATTCGGTGCATTGCTTCTTAGGAGATGGAGCATCACCATTTAGATCTGCATATCAAACATTTCTCTTTTAAATCAAAACTTCGTGGCTTAATCTCAAATTAAATTAGAGAAAGACTCACAGAGAATTTCCCATAGACAGTAGCATTGAAATATGTAAAAAACGAAGGCAAAATTGCATAGATAGCACTCGAAGCACTGTTATTTACAAATCTAGCACCCTGCTTAATTTATTTTTCAAATTCTCAGTCAAATATCAAAATTTATGATAAAATATCAACTCATACTTTTCATTTTTATTAATTTTTTTAATGATGGCACACGCAAATGCATCACTTTAGAAGCTGGTTTTGTAAATAGCAATGTTTCAAGTGTTTGTGTATGTAATTATCCCAAAAAATGAAAAGTTAGAAGACTCAAGCATAAAGTTTAGTTGCAGCATAAATAACCAAAGAGAGACTTAAATTTTGCTTTTAAGAGCATAGGTTATCAATAGCAGTTGATATTTAAGAGTTAACAGCAAAATTATTAATAATTAATAATAATAAAATTGGGCATTTACATACACACCAGCCAATTCATATGTATTCAACAGCTGACAACTAAACTTACTGTCCAAATCTTTCATATCACATAAAAAATACCACTATTTTTAACTTCTAAAAGTGAAATACCTTTTCATGCATAGGAAAGGTGAAATATATGTAAAAATCAAAATTTATACGTTTGATATGTAAATACATAGGATTTGGGTGATATTTATGAAAATCTTCCTAACAAAATATGAAACTGAATATGATTCAATATTGAAAAGTTCAACTATCACGATTGGATGGCCCGTGATAATACCTGAAAAGTTTTCGCGCTTGTGAAGAGGGAGAGGCGGCAAACCTCCAACAGGAATGTTATAATTTGCCGCAATTGCATCGAGGGATAACATTGGCTCCGCTAATAGTCCTAACCTGTTTATGTCCGGCGAAAGTGACGGTCTCGCCACGATTAACGAATTGTACATCGACGACCCTTTTTCCCATGCCATGCTTTCGAGAAGTCGTTCTTCCAACGAATTCAAATGTCGTTTCAACTCCCTCGGAAGAGTTTCTTCATGTCTAACGAAGCTTTCAATCACCTTGCTCAAGTCAAAAGCTGTAATTCCCGTCCTCTCGAGGACGGCGGGAAACATCATTGTGACAGTCTTATGAGTAGCTAAAACGAGCTCGGCGGAACAAGCCAGCATGCAACGATGAAACCGCTCATTTGTTAAAAGCGAAGTAAGATTGTTGCCATTTAGTTTTTGTGACTCTGCTCGACACATCGCCTCCAAAACACGATAGTAAAGCTTCAACGCCTCCAATTTTCTCTGCTCGGCCCATATGGTATCCATCAGGCTCGCGCCTTGAAAACTTCCTGGCACGCGTCGCTCTCCAAAAGAGCTAACGGGAAATATTGCGCCTAGAATTAGGTTAGCCCGACGAATGATATCGTTGTTCATATCCTTATCACACGAGGAGAGAAACCGGCGAAGTTCGCCATCGGGTTTTGAAGGAAGCGGAGAGATGATGCTCCGGAGCCACTTTGCAGTCGTCATGGCCGTGCTAACCGGCGTGTCGAATACAATCTTAGAGCTACCAGAAAGATTGCCATTGGCAGTTGATGTAGGAGATTGCATAAAACAGGTGGGACTTTTAATAGTCTTTGCAGGCGAAGTTATCATATCTAGTTTACTCTGCATTAACAAAGATGAGTGTGAAATAATGTTAAAAAAAACAAAGAAATAAACATCTATATTGAGTAAAGTGTCAAAATAGACCCTTGATTATTTACATAAGGTCATTTTAGTTCCAGAGTTTATAAAAATGTCAAATTAATCCTCAAACTATTTTAATATTGGTTGGAACAATCCTCAAGAAGGATTACTTTCACCCTCACTACAATAGATTGGGACTGAATTGATATTTTTATAAACTCTGACAAAATCAGGGGATCATTTTGACACTTTTCTCCATCCATATTTACACAATCAGCAAATATACCTTTCTACTTGATATATTAATGGCTCCACCAGATAAGCTTCCAGTTCCAAGTACACTGTCATCATCGCTGCAAAACACCCGCTCGTCCAATTCACCAATACTGTTAATTGCTTCGTCATAATCCTTCTCCAAAATGAGAAGAATTGATTGCAACGAATCATCCTCTAAAAGACCCTCAAAGCATATCAAACCATCTAAACAAAAATGAATAAACCAATAAATAAGAAACAATATTTTCATAGGGGTTATTCAGGATCACTTTTGTTTTTAATTTTTTATATTTTATTTTATTTATATTTTGATTTCAAACAAAATATGTTTGACTATTTGATTAAGATAGGAAACTTTTTGAGTGTTTTTAAAAACATATTAATTTGTTTTTAGTAAAAACAAAATATGTTAAAAAACACGCTAATCAATAAATATGTTTTTTTAAATAAAAGAAAAAATAAACAACAAAATTGATCCCAAACAAGCTCTTGATAAGAGAAACTTGAAACTCTAAAAACCTGAAAAACCCCCAATCAAATGAATATGAACTCGCCTGTATTAAAGAAATCCAAGTTTTGTGTTTTACATTCTGAGGCTGGACGGGGTTTTTTGTTTAAAATGTCCGCAATTAACTTATTTGTTTTCTCCAAAGTTATCTTCAGCTCATCCTCTGATGTATGATAAATGTCACACAGAGAGGCAAGAAGGTCAACACCCTTTTCAGTTTTCTTCCCTGTGAAACCAAAGAGATGTCACTTATTACACGAATTACAAAAGGGAGATTTACATGTATACCCACTCAATACTTATGCATTTTAATATTTAACATCTAAACTTCAATTTTTTACATAAATACCACATTTGCAATGCATGAAAAGATGTATTTCACCTTTTAGATAATTTGTTCGGTATAAATATAAAAATCTAAAAGGTGTTAGATATGTAAATACAAAAGAATTGGACGGTATGTATGTAAATGTCTCAATAAAAGAACCGCACACACACAGAAGCATAAAATTTCAACAGTCAATTACCAAATAGTCGAAAGTCGGCAACATGAAAGTTCCTAAATTTTATGGGTACATGGAGAATGAGTATGGCCTGTCATAAAATAAATGGTGAACTTTGTAAAAGGCATCCCTAAATGATTTACAATATTACCAGAATGAATAATAAACCATGAGGAGGAAAAAAATACCAATATTGAAACTAGTCCATTAGTGCAGGTCACCAGATCTCTAAAACGGCTGAATGTATGAACCCGTAGAGCCAAGAATAATAGCCATCCAAAACGGTGATAATCTGATATGTACCCAGTATTATTCAAAATACCAGAAGACTGACTGCTAGAATCGCCTCGCAAGAATAGTTCTTGATATGCTCGTCTGTAGTGCCTGGAGAATAAAGAAATCAAAAAAATTAGGAAGAATTACATGCATGCCACTCAATTCTTATGTATTTACATATCTAACATCAATACCACATCTTTTATATACGTATCACTTTATATATGCCTCAAAAGGTGTATCTCACATTTTAATATTGAAAACGGTGGTGATTTCATATGATATGTAAGATTTGGACGGTATAGATGTAAAAAAGCAAAGTTTAGGCGTTAGATATGCAAATCAATAGGAATTGGGTGGAATGTATGTAAATGGCGCAACAAACTATTGCATCCATGCATGTGAATAAGCATCAATATAAAACTCGACAAACAAAGTAATTGTAGGACGCATATTTTTTAGAACTTCTCCACAGAACATGTTTCCATTAGATAAAAGGAAAAAAAAATGATTTAGAAACAAAAGTGATTATATGATATCCAATAAGACAGAAATATCAGATCCATGTAAATATAGGGTTCAGAAATCATGAAGAACACAAATGTATAAGATTTATACACATGTATACACATAAGCACATAAAAGTATAAATATACACATGCATAATTTTATTCATGCAAACAAATAATCAAACAATTGTATGATTGAACAATACCTTGTTCATGTTTGGCTAGTTAAACAAACAGCCTCATAAAAACTAATTGAATTTGAGCTGATTATCAATAAATTTCAACACGATTCAACACAATTTTTTAGGAAATTGGCATACATAGCACACAATTCTTATGTATTACATATCTTGAACATAAACTTTCCTATTTACACATATAGCACTCAAATCTTTAATATCACATCAAAAATAGCACTACAACCACTTTCTAAAAGTGAAATAAACCTTTTCATCACAATTACGACTATTACGACTTTAAATATGAAAGTTTAGGTGTAGGATATGGAAACACATAAAAAGTGTGAGCAACATAATTTCCATTTTTTTTTTCACAAACCACCTCAATAATAAGCCGAGCTTGCACTACTACACCACTGAATAATGACCAATCAAATATTTTCAGCAATTAATATTTTAAAAAGACTTGAGTGGCAAATTTGCATATTATTAAATATAGCAATTTACCTGCTTAAAGCACTTAGATGAACAAAATTCACCTGCAACTCCTTCAACTAATCATATAAAAACAAGAAATTGTAGTCAAGCAATGGCAGAAAAGAACTGTTAATCCATAATGAAAGGTCTAATCTTTGCATACCTCAAGCCTCTTTTCCCAATCTGAACCATATAAACCGCTAAGAATATAACCAGCCTTTAGAGAGAACTGTGGCATCTCCTTAAAAAAGTCAACAATGCTAAAAAGCAATAAATTAGAGTGCAAATCATGCAAAAAATAAACGGTTGGTTTGTTGTTTAACCAAAATAGCAAATGAGAATAAATTACTTCAGCTTAGAGGCCCTCAAAATTTGGCACAAAGAAACTCCATGCCGTCCACTTTCCCTCCTTCCCTTACTTTGACCCAATCTTATAATGCAGTACAGCACAAACGCTGACCAATACCTCTCGACTTCACCAGGCTGAAGTTTTTAAAAACGAAATTTTTTTATTAAACATTTGCCGCCAAGAATTCTAAAATTACAAAAAAAACCCTAATAAAACTTACAGATCCGCTTCCAATTGTGGATATGTTGGCCATCAAAATCTGTTTAGTTTCTCTGAACAACACCATTGCCTGTCTCGTTGTGCTTTCATCAAGCGCAAGCACACTCTGCCACGCCAAATCAACAGTACAGCAACAAAAAAAGAAAAAAAAAGATTTAAATCTCAGTAAATATAACGCAAACCTTGCACAAATTTCCAAAACGAGCCTCCATGGCATCACCATCATCGAAACTCGAAGAAATCGACGGCTTAACGTCCTCCATTCCCGAACCACACGAACTTGTCCACTCAAGCCAGTTTCCCCATAAACCCTACCCGATCTACCATAACACCTCTCAAAGTCTTCTGAAGCGCAAAGAATTGCAGACGAAGGGTAACCGACAGAATCTCCCGCCAAACCCTAGCATCACCAGCAGGCTCCGTTCGAACCACAGCAGGGACTTCGCCGGAGCAACTGTGAGCTGCAGTTAGAGGATCGAAAAGGAGCTTCTAGGGTTTTGAAAAATCGTTGAATGAATTTATCTGGATCACAGCCACTCGCTATTTTTCTTGCCCGTATTTTATACTCCCGAGGAAGCGCTCCATTTTTACGCGGGAAAAGCAGAAGCCATGGCATGGCAATATGGCATCGTATGCTTCACGTAACATTCCACGCATACATCCATGATCCATCATTCACTGACGATAGGGCCGAACTTTACTTTTAAAGCACGGGCCCATATATTCTGTTCGGCCTTAAATTTACATTAGTGGGCCTCAAATTCAGCGAATAATTTTTTCTTCAGATGATGATGTCTGTTAAATTAAAAAAATTTATAACAAACTGAAAAAATAATTATATACCAAAAAATATATTGATATTAACACTCTCCGGGGAGTACAATTATTGGCTGCGCACATAACTCATAGAGTGTAATCTTTGACGTCACATAAAAATGTTTTATATGATTATAATATCATAATTGTAAATAATATATTTGAAAAAAATTGCTTTGTTATTTACAAATTATCTTTATTTTTTTTCATCCATCTCTCAAAATCTCAATTAATATCAAAATTTACGAAAAAATTCCAATCTATGTAATTTTATTTTTATAAAATTCTATGTAAATGCATCAGTTTAAAATACAATCTTAATAAATAATAATATTTTGATATATATATATATATATATATATATATATCACTTGTTTTTTATTATATAATTTAATTGAAATATTGAAATAAATCTAATTTAAGAAAATAAATCACGAGGATGCCACGCAAGGAACACAATCACAATCTGTTCCTCATTTGTAAATAAACTAGGGGAGATTTATAATACCACCAAATTATTAAATATTTACAAATCTAATACATGCAATTTAATTTTTGCATTTATAGCTCTTCACACATGAAAATACATTTTTCAACTTTGAACGCAAAACAATGGTATTTTTTGTGAAATGAAAATATTCTATGTTATTAACATAGAGTAAAATTAGTTGTTATATTTATAATTTTATTGGTTGGATCGCGTGCATGTAAATGGCCCATAAATTAAACTGGGAATTAGAATTTATGCGAAATATAATTCTCTAAATGAAAAATTAGTAGAAAATATCAAAATAGTAATTTTCCAAGCGAGGCTATTTACATGAATATCACACAATTTTATGCGTTTACATATTAATACACTATATTTACATAGATAACACTCAAATTTATAATATTACAATAGAAATATTAGTATTATCATTATTTTTAAAAAAATAAATAAATACGTTATGATATAAATATAAATATTAAACTTCTAAAAAATAGTTATGAGTAGACTAGAAACCCGTGACATGCACATTACCCAAGAACGAGACCTACAAGGAACAATTCCGTCACTGTTCATCCCAAAAATTGGCAATAGAATTTCTATATTTATCTGAAAATAAATAAATATTGACGTTGGTATCTCATATTTTATACGAGACCTTTAGGGAAAAATATTACATCGGGAACCTGGAGCTACATTCAAAATCCGCTGATATGCGAATACGTGGAGGTGACAGAAAAATAAAAAAAAATCGCTTTAGCTCAAAAGAATATTATTATCGTGTTATTCAGCATTATTCAGATGTTATTGTGTTCTGAGAATCTTCTTAGTGTTACAATAACACAATAACATATTAATATCATCACAATAACATCTGAATAACGTGGAATAACATAGGAGGAATATTTTCCTGTGTTGTCGAGTCAGATCACAAGAAAACACGAGCGTTTCCTTGAAGTCACGTGTTTGCATATCAATGGACTCCGAACGTAGTTCTACGTTAGGAGTCCTGATGTAATATTTTTCCGGCTTTAGATGCATGCTCCGTGTAACTCCATTGTAACCTCCGTATAACTTATTTGTACTCATGAAACTACAGAAGCGTGAAACTCATTTGTAGGTTACAAGTAGTTTACAAAGAGGTTACAGATGGGTATAACCCTGATATAACCTCATTGTACTCTCTGAATAACCCCTAAACGTATGCATCACTGCGCAGGTTAGAAGTGACAAAACTATCAAAATTAAAAAAATAAAAAAATTCTGGTATTTATGTAAATGCCCCTTTTTTCCACCCTAGAATAACAATTGAAAGATTAATAAAAGCATAAATTTAAAAAATATTTAAAATAAATGAAAAATAAAAAATAAGATAAATAAAAGCAAGATTTAAAAAATAACATTTAGAGCACCAGTAAATACTAATGAGAAAGGAAATAAAATAATAATGAAAGTTATAGGGGGCAAAAATGAATATAAAACTCAGTCTAACCTTTTCAAAATGGTCCTTCAACAAAATATAATTGATGAGAAGCAGGTGGCATGTATAAGAACATGAAGAAATTTATTTAGTTTAAGATATAGGTCCTCTCCAGATACATAAAAGCTCAGATTGCAGACCTTAAGGGACCTGTAATGGGTATAAAGTAAATCATCAGAAGGGAAAAAAAATAGAAAAATGGAATTAAATTAAATTATATTATTATAATAAAAAAACATGCACCGCTATTCGCCAAAGCAAAGGTCAGTTGGGAAGCCAATCTGTACGGAGTTCAACTAAGGTTGTAAAATTTGAAAAAAAAAGAGCATTAACATACATACCACCCAATTCCTATGTATTTACATATCTAACACCTAAACTA
>NEWO01000180.1:1080677-1122031 GCA_003013225.1 Phalaenopsis aphrodite
TCGGCTCTTTGGAAATTGACTCATGTTCTAAATTTCTCGTGAAGAGTGTGTTGGTGTTAAAATAAAAAATAAAAAATAAGCTGAACATGATCGAGCAAATGGTTGTTCCTTTTCTGTTCGTTTATAATTCGATCTTAACAAATATGTTCCTATTCGGCTTGCTTACTTAACGAACTGTTCAAACATTATTTGTTCGCGAAAAACAAGCTTTTTTGACAGCCCAATAGGTAAGTTGGCATGTATGTGAGGATTGAAGTTTAGGTTTTAGATATCTGAATACATAAGAATTGAGTGGTATCAACGTAAATCTTCCAAAAAAAAAGGGCATTTACATACATAACACCAAATTCCTATGTATTAACATATCTAACACCTAAACCTTGTTTTCTACATTTATACCACCGAAAATCATTCATATCACACCATTTTAAGTTATACAAATTGAAATACATTTTCTCATGCATGGGTAAAGTGATATGTATGCAAAAAATTGAAGTTTAGGTTTTATGAGTGGCATGCATGTAAATCTTCCTTATTGTAATTCACTCAGATGCAAGAAGCAACTGAATAAAGAAAAACAAAACACAATACAAGGTAAAAGTCGGCAAATTAATATAAAGTTCATACTCTGTCTCAAATTTGCAAGAGCAACTGCAATTTTGGCACCGACATCAGCATTGTTCTTCACCAGAGCAATATCTTCAGTTTTCTTAAGAAGAACAGAAAGAAAATGTAAACAAAACAAAAAAAAAATGAAAAGCAGAATTTATAATTACAATTTGGGGCATTTACATACATAACATTCAATTCACAAGTATTTACTTATCTAGCACCTAAACTTTGCCTTTTACATTTATACCACCCTAAATTTTCATATCACATCAAAAAGTACCACCATTTTAACTTTTAAAACGTAAGTACACCTTTTCTTGAATAGGTAAGGTGGCATGTATGTAAAAATGGAAGGTTAGGTGTTAGATATGTAAATACATAGGAATTGAGTGGTACATATGTAAATCTTCCTTAAATTTTCTAAAAATGTGCTTCTGTTTCATAATCCTTAACCAGAAAAAAGGATACTGGCAGCTAATGACGCTCCACCTGTTAACTCATTCACTCTACCAAGTAAGAATGGAGTAGCAGCATTCCCTGTTACCCTTTTTTCACTGCAGTCAAATGGTGCAAGTCCGTTGTGATTCACCAGAAATATATGCAACATATATTTATATTAATCACTTGATTATCTAGCCTAAATTTTGGTTAATTTAGTATGCAACTTGTAACCTAAAATAAAAAATTGAAAATTTACATACGCAGCACACAATTCTTATGTATTACATTTCTTACACCTAAACCATAAATTTAAGCATGAAAAGATGTATTTCTTTTTAAAAAGTCGTGATAGCGCTATTATTTATGTGATATTAAAGATGACATTGATTTGTGTGTAAATATGAAAGTCTAGGCATGAGATGTGTAAATAAATGAGAATTGTGTGCTATTTGTAAATGACCTGGTATAAATAAATTAAGTTTTTCAGCTGTTATTCATAATTTGCTGTTTGACGTTACATGAAAAAGATAAATCTCATAACTAGAGGTGTAAAAAAGTCCAGTAGAGTCGAGTTTTGGTCGAGCCAAACTTGTTTATCTATTGGTTAGCTCAAACTCAAGCTCATTTATTAAGCTCGAGCGGGAGCTCAACTCAAGTAAAAAAGAGTCGGCTCAAGCTCAGCTTGAACACCCGAACTCGATTAGAAAGTGATAGGAATGAGAAAACATTCCACATAAATTATTTCAGAAATAATAGACTTTATTCCACTGGTATCAAAACAAAACAATACAATATGGAATACATAAAAAGATAAACACCCAAAATTCAATTGGTAGGCGAACTCTCCCAAACCCTAACACTAAGAGTTCAAGACAATAATCATGCATAACATAACCCTAAATATATTAAATCCTACTTATACCTCGCTATAATTACTAACAACAACAACAAAAACAAACTTTTATTCCACTAAGTGGGGTCGGTTACATGAATCCTTTTCTCAATTGCGTCCTATTGAGTGTCATATTTTTATTCAATTCCAATAGATTAAGATCATTTTTATACAATATGCCCAAGTCTTTTTATGTCTAAATCTGTCTTTCTTAATATAAATCAAATCTAAAACATCTATTGTCCTAACTAAGTCATCAGATGGTCGACATTCAAAGTGACTAAACCATATAAGACGATTCTCTAATCTTGTCCGCCACTGGAGCTAGACCAACTCTATCACGGATACACTCATTTTGCATTTTGTCTCTAAGTGTCAAGTCACTCATCCACGTACGCATTCTCATCTCAACAACACTTAAGGTTGTTTTATGCTTCTCTTTTCAAGGCCAACATTATGTGCAATAGAGCATTACAACTCTCACGAACATATTATAATTTTTTTTTCCTTTAAGTCTAAGCGATACTTTCTATCACACGATAGGCTAGATGCATTCCTCCACTTTAACCAACCAACTTCAATCCAACTAATAACATCCCCATCTATATCACCATCAATTTGAATAGAGACATCTAAAACGTTTACACTTTTTAATGACTTGATCACCTATAGTTACAACTCTGCTACTAGAGCTACTACTACTAAAATAATATTTCATGTATTCAGTTTTAGATCTATTCAAACAAAGGTCTTTAGACTCCAATGTAGATCTACACAACAATAACTAACAAATGACTAAATTATCACTTTAGTCTTCCGCCAAACATAAGTTTTCAAATTATTTGGCGGACATCACCATAGGAGTCGATCTAACATTACTCCTCCCAAAAAAAAAAAAAAAATTCTCAAGGAGAAAGAGAGGAAACTGATGTTGGATCAAATCGTATGGCTCCCACATGGCGCCATGATATGACAATCATTTCCATTTAATCAGCCACTTCTTCCCCACGTGTTGATTCTTAGTGTACCCCTTTTAACTTAAGTTTCTCTAAGAGAGCTTATCATCTCCCACGAAGTGCCCGATGCATAAAACATAATTTATTGGTGTGACAATATTCTTGCTTTGCATAATTTTTCTCAATATTCGATCAATTGCAGCACCCTCAGTGACTTCCACTGAATGGATCTCAATTGATGCGCTGTCTTAGACGACATCAACAACTGCATTAGATATTGGAACTGTCCATAGATGTTGAAGCATGTCTCGTGCTTGATATGTTCCAAATTCAACATTTGCGTAATTTGTAGTTCCATACAAATGAGGTCTCCCGATGCTCGAAGTGAGACATAAGAGTTCTTTCTGTATAATACCGAAAAACATGATTCACACTGTCAACCTCATCTTAAGGCAGCGAAGTTGTTCTGATGTTGCAAGAATCCTTTTTATTGTTGCAACTCACATCCACTCCGCACCTCAATTCTGTGGCAGGCAGCGACAAGTTTGCGTAAAACTCCAAGATCTTTTCCTTTTCATAATTTCTTTCAGGACCCTGAATCTCCCCACTACAGACGAAAACCGCCCCTCAATAGTCGAGAAACGTTCATTTATTCTAGATCTGATATGGTTCACCTCACCTTCTAATTTCTCTTTCAAGATATCTACCTTCTTGGTCGTCATTATTTCATGAAGATTTTCAATCATGAAGGTGAAACTCGTGTGCACCACGATCTCATCATTGACTTCCCCTAGGTCGAGACACGACTATAGTAAGACATTATGTCACGAAAGCAGAACTCTGTATGTTGTGATCCCATCGTTGGCTTCCCAACAAGCTCAAATCACAACTGTATCGCAAGGTTCGGTCACAAAGGCGGAACCCTATACGCCGCAATCCCATTGTTGGCTTCCCAACTAGCTCGAATCGCGACTATACCAACATTACTCTCAGAATGTTGTTCGGATACCAATTTGATAAAAATGAGGCAAACTTCCGCTGAAACTAGGGCAAAAATAATATATTATATTTAATCAGTGTGAAAACAAAACAATAAAATCCCAAAAACATAAAAAGATAAACACCTAATATTCGAGAGGCAGGCGATCTCTCATAAACCCTAACACTAAGATTCAAAACAACAATCAAACATAACCTGACCTTAAACATATTAAGCCCAATTTATACCCCACAATAATAGCTAAAATATGACTAAATTTTCATTTTAGTCTTGTGCCTAACATAAGTTTTTAAATTATTTAGTGGACAACTTCATAGGCACTGGTCCAATGAAAAGATAGACTGACTTGTTGAACTCAATTTCATTTGTGGATATGAAAATTCTTTAAAGTTCACAGTAGACAAAGCTAAAATTAGATCATAGATATTAATCAATTTTCTCATTGATTCTTGAGTCAAGTCCGACTAAGCTTGAGCTCTTATAATATACAAGCTGGAATCTGAGCTCAAGCTCGAACTTTTCACTTGGTAAGCTCAAGTCGAGAACTCATTAATGAGCCAATTTCAAGCCTGTAGACTCACTTGCAACCCTACTCAAAATATTATGAAGGCACAAAGCAATCCAAGGCAACGACATGAATGTGCGGAGAAAAAAATCCTGTACGGAAGTGCAAATAGGAAGATGTGAAAGAGGAAATGGATAAAACAGAGCACGAGCCATTGCTTGGAAACAAATTTGGATTTACTTTGCTTCTTTTAGGGCTCTTTGTATTGCAGATTCAATGTCATGTCCATAAGCTGCGTGTTCTTTAGGAATAGGCACAGCAATCAATATTCCACTTCCAAGCCTTACATTCAGGTTTGCATCTGCAGACAAAGCGAAGGAAAATTTACAAAAAATAATATGAAACAATTTCCATTAAAAAAAGAGGCATTTACATATATTCCACCCAATTTATGTATTTACATATCTAACACCTAAACTTCACTTTTACATTTATACCATATTTTTTATCACATCAAAAATAGCACCATTTTAACTTTTAAAAAGTGAAATACGTCTTTTTCATGCATAGGTAAGGCAGAATGTTTATAAAAATTGAAATTTAGGTGTTAGATATGTAAATACATAGGATTTCAGTGGTATGTATGAAAATCTTCCTTTAGAAAAAATAAGGGAAGTATACATACATAGCACGAATTGTTATGTATATACATATCTAACACACAAAGTATGATAGTTACAATTATAAAATTGAGTTGAGTGGCATGCAAGTAAATATCAATATTTAGAAGTTAGATATTGTACATGCATAGGAATTATGTGGTATGTATGTAAATACCTCAAAAATTAACGACTAAAGTTTCAAAGCAGTCCCCTAACTATTTACATATGGCCATTTTAGCCTCATAGTCTATTAAAGCGTCAAATTAGTCCCCAGACTCTTTTAATATGGACAAAAATAGTCTCCATAAATAATTATTTTAGCCATCATTAAAATAGTTTAGGAACTAGTTTCGCCATTTTATAGACTCAGTGTCTAAAATGCACCCCTGCAGAAAGTTAGGACCATTTTGACGCATTTCTCAAAAATTAAATTAAAGCAGGTGCTAACTTATAAGCCGCGCACATTCCTCAGGACTATCTACCCGACACCGAACCTGCAATCAGCATAATCATGGTTAAGTTCAAACCCCATTTAAACTATTTAGATAACTGTTTATAATTTTTCTGCGCATAGCTCAATCGGAATGAAGGGCATCTTAGAGGACAAATGTAACAATAATTAGGAATTAACATTAAGGGCTGGTGAGCAATTCTAAATACAAGCAGTATAACATTTTAAATCCAAGCTGCATCTGCTTTAGTTGAATGCACAGTTTAATTTCAGAATAAGGGGCATTGACATACAAACCACCCACTTCCTATGTATTTAGATTCACCTAAACTGTACTTTTTACATTTATACCACGTAAATTTTTCATATCACATAAAAAATACCACCATTTTAACGTTTAAAAAGTGATATACACCGTTTCATATATAGGCAAGGTGGCATGAATGTAAAAATTAGATGTGTAAATACATAGGAATTGAGTGGTATGCCTTCCAAAACAATAATAGAACAAAAAGATGAAAGTTCAGTAATTTTTTGGATGAAAATTCTCATTAGATGAATAAAGATGGCACTGATCAAAGTTATGAAAAGTAATAGCTCATGGAGAAAGCATTATCTGGGGACTGAATTTCACCTTAACCTGTAATATGCTATCATGATATTGCAGAATTATCTTGTCTACAAATGTGTTTGAGATCATTTCTATTTTAAATTTTTTGCTTCTGTTTTAGTTTTTGCTTTAAAAAACATATTTGTTTAGTTTATTTTTTATATAGTGTCAGTCTTTTAAGTAAAGCAGCTTGTTTTTAAAATACTCAAAAGTAAATTTTAAATTTTTTTTGTGTTTATAAAAACAAAGTTGTTTCTTTCTAATATATCAAACATATTTTATTTCAAATCAAAACATAAACAAAATAAAATAAATACAAAATACAGAATATAAAAAATAAAAAAATAAAAGTGATCTAAAACTGCCCATTAATGAAATGACAATTGCAACATGTGAGCTGCTCAAACTATATAACTCCTAAAGGTTATCCATAATCAAAATATTAAAGATTTAGAACAATACAAGGCAAAAAAACACCTTATCATCTTAACCGTATCACAACAATTTAAACAAAATGCCAATAATGCACCACAATAGAGTCAATAGTCATCATCATCTTAACAACATCACAACATTCAGGTAAATTTTAAATTCCTTTTCAAAATATGAACTTACAAAATTTGAAGGCAAGCCATGTTTTACTGACAGACAGGTATTAATCAAAATTTCTCTCACATGATCAAGAGAGATAATTAATCATAAAATTTTATGTTTATGAGAAACCTCAAAAAAGATTATATGAGGAGCAAATCCCTGGGCAGTGTCTAATCTTCCTATTAAAAAACTGATCTAATGATGTTAGATTTGGAACAATATTCTTCATAGCACTTTGGTATTAATCTCATCCGAGTGCCAAGTACATTCTGGTCCTTGCTTGTAAATATAAATTTTAAATACCTACTGAAATTATTAATTATGTTTCCTCTTGCATTTTGAAAAGAGTTGCAATCGAACCTGGCATCCACTGAACTCGGTGAAAAATGCCGGAAACTCATTGGTTCTATAAGCAGCAACAGTCACTCCTTGGGTTTCCTGAAATCAAGAAAATCATAGCCGAGGTCTTGAATTGAATTTTTTTACAACTTCTGTACATCTAATTTCAACTTTATAACAATGTATTGAAATGATATTTATAGCATGTTGAAATTCAGAATAATGCGGAATAAAGCGAAATCATTTTTATTGATATGAATAGAGGGTATAAATTCTCTTACATGAATCCTTGAATAGGAAAGACAATAAAAAGAAAAAAACATTAAAAGGAAAGATAAAACATCTAATAACTCCAATAATCAATTCACATTAATTACTTGGAGATAAAGGAAATAACATAAAAAAAGAAAGCCTAAAATAGAAAAGAAAATAACTCCTAATCCAAGGAACTAAATATAAAATAGAAAAGGAAATAACTATTGACCTAAGAAAATAATTTATTCCTCATAACTTCTCACAGGAATAAAGTATTTCATTATATAACTTCTAACATTCCCCCTCAAATTGAAACATGGTCGAAATCATGTTCAACTTAGGTTTGAAAACATCAAACAATGGGCAAGTAGAGCTTGAAGTCTTTGCCCTGTATTGCGGTTGTCTTTGACTACATTTCCTACAGTATTTGTAGGTAGGTGGAAGACTCCTATAGATAATGTTGCATGTGAGTTTGTAGAGATATAAACAACAGTGGTTACAGTTCCTGCAGTGTTTGTAAGTGGACGGAAAGCTCCTACAAGTTGTGTTGAAGGGGAGTTTGCAGGGAAGTACATAACTGTGATTGTCTTTAACTGCAGTTCCTACAGTGTCTGTAGATAGATGAAAGCTCTAGCAGGTAATGTTGCAGGCAAGTTTGCAGGGAAGTAGACAAACAATAGGAAAAAGCTACAGGGTATAACCTACAGAAAAAAAACTCAAGAGGCGAGCCTCGCTGCAGAAAAAGGATCCAGAGGGAGGTGTGCTGTTGGAAGAAATTAGGCGGAGAGTCCATTGCAGTGAAAGCTCCAGAGAAGGGCTTGATACATGAAAAAGCTCCAAAGTAGGACCCGTTGTAGGGAAAGCTCTGGAGGAGGATCTAATGTTGGGAAAGCTCCAGAGGAGGGTTTGCGGCAAAAAAATTCTAGGGGGTCTGACACAAGAAAAAGTTCCAAAGAAGAGCTTGAAGCAAGAAAAAATTCCAGAGGATGGCTTGATGCTGAGAAAGGCTTCGAAAGAGGGCCTGTTACATGAAGAATTCTAGTGGACCTGCTACAGGAAAAACTACAGAGGAGGGTGCTGCAGAAAATTTATGGAGGGTCTATTGCAGAAAAGATTCACGAGGAGAGCCTACTGCAAAACAAATTCTGGAGGGCCTGATAACCCGAATAAATTTCAGAAGAGAGTCTGATATAAAAAAAACTCCTGAAGAGGGTCTGCTACAAGAAGAATTCCGAAGTAGCAGAAAAGTCTGGAAGTCAGCCGACGATCCGAATTGGAGGAGAAGAGGCTGAGAACCCTAGTCGTCGCGAAAAAAAAAAACTTCTTTTTTCTAGGTCTCATCACCCCGCTATACGACAGAAAGATCGGCATGTTATTTTTGAAAAAATGATTTAAATTTAATTTAATATAAATATATGTAATTTGATTTGGGAAATAGTATTTTAATTTTGGAAAATATGAGACCAAACAGATCTTATATATTTCATAGTTTAGATAATCAGACATCCCCCTTCAAGTAGCATGTTCGTCCCAAAAGATAAACCTGTTACCTGACGAAGGGGGCTCGATTATATAAACTACGGAATTTATGACATTCATTTGGCCTACGAAATATTTTTTGAATGACCAACAAATTTCCTTACCTAATACAAAAAATTAGATACGATTTATATTACCTGGGTTCTAAAGTTCCCTATAAATGTAAACCCCGATAATTAATTACATCTTAAATGGCATAAGTCACTCAAGAAAATTCTTGATTAAGATAATCAGTTCTGTTTTCAAGATTTCAAAGTTCAGGTGTTCAAGGTTGGACATGAGAAAAAACAAAATGAAGTCGCTTAAAATAAGAACAGTTATTTCCAAAAGTCAAAGAAAAGAAATGTAAGTGATGTCACAGACTCGAGAAAAACTCCGGTGACTTCCCAACTATCCTATTATTCGGCTTTATATTTTTGGAGTGATGTTTATTTAATGTTTAATTCTATCAATTTTATTATTTAGGGTTTACACTCGCATGACATCCGATCGTGCAAATAGCCTAAGAAAATAAGAGGATTTACACCGTACCGCACGACAACATCGGAATCTTAAAAGTGTTAGGACCTATATTGCACAATAGGGTTGTACAAAAAACTAAAAGACAAGTTGAGGATTTATATCGCGCTAGGCAGACCGTCTCGAAATCCTATGGCTTGTTATTTAAACTAAGAAAAAGTTTAGTTGATGTAGATCTGTCTTGCTGTTGTAGAATGACGACCACCTTCGCTTGTTGCTTACTCCATGCTTCTCGTTGTGCTACTCACAAAGTTTGCTCTGAGCTCCATGTCGTAACAGCTTCGAGTTCCAGTTTTAAGGAGTACATGCAATGGTTCAGACAGTGGCCTGTCGCGGTGTACCTCGTTGTGCTACCCACGAAGTTTGCTCCAAGCTCCATGCCGTAACAGCTTCGAGTTCCTGGTTTAAGGAGTACGTGCAATGGTTCAGTCAGTGGTTTGTCGCGGTGTACCTCCTCACCGAGTGTCCTACTATTCTCTACCATAGGGGTTTTGCAAAGTTTTAAAGTAAATAATGCAGTTAAGAGAACAAAAAATTGTAGGAAACTTAAACAAATTGTTAGAAAATCCAGTATAAGAAAATCTAAACAAATCAGAAAAAAAACATGAACGAGTAAAACAAAACACGATGTCACGTATAAAGGACCATAAGTATGTGATTTATATGTGACATTAGGAATGTCTCCAATTGCTATGAGGATTTAAGTGTAATGTTCAAGCTCGAATCCCCGAACATTGGGTTTCACTATAGGATAAATCATGGCGAGAATTTCACTACTTGATTTAATTAAGGAAGTTATGAACAACATCTTAGTGTATCCTTATATTTAGTATTTTAACCAATTCTTGAATTGAGGTCAAGTGCTTAGTTTCATCATTCATTTGAAAATTAGGTAGATTAACTCCCATTAGGGTGTGCTCATAAAATCTAGGAAGCCAGCGCTTGAATTGATTTAAGGTGTTTATAAGCGTGAATGTGTAAATTGTGATGTTTTGATCTAAGGTGTTTATGTGTGTGAATGTGCAAATTGTGACGTTTATGTGCATTGAATGTGTACATTGTGGTGTTTACGTAGACCGAATGTGAATGTACGTATGATCAGGCCATAAAGGGTTTTCCTAAGGCCTTCAAACCCTATGGAAACTCTCATTGGGCCTCCACATATCAGTTCTAGCCACTCAACCAAATGGTGATAGCTTGTGCTCCTAGCCACTCAACCAAATGGTGATGGCTTGTAGCCCTAGTCACTCAATCAAATGGGGATGGCTTGAAACCATCTATGTGAGGCCTCCCAAAAGAACTAAGAGGTGGTTTGAGTTGCTAAACAGAGTGGATTTCATCACTAGTCTTCTAAGAGAGTCAATAGAAAAACCCTAAGGCTAGATCCTAGACTCTAAAAGAAAGAGTTAGACATCATAAAAAATGAGGTCAACAAATGTCCTCTCGAACGCTGCTAGTTGCTACCAAGAATCCAGTCCTCTGCCTTGAGTACCCGCAGGGCCAGATGAAGCCTTTTGGTAGCCATGTTTATCCAAAAAACAATTACCTAACGCTACAGCTCACTAAATCGGCGAAAGGAGTGATGTAACTTAAGCAAATGACTTGATGATCAATGTTGAAGCTGATACAAAGCCAAAGGTTCAGCTTTCAGAAGGAGATGATTTGGGTTTAGTAGGATCAATTGTTTGTTTTTTGGAAAATGAAGCAATTCTTACAAAAGGAAATATATCTGAAGAAGCAAAGCAATTCTTACAAAAGTCCACTAGAAAATTTCCTAATAAAAAAGGGACGCTAGTTCAAACTAGTTTGTCTTCCGAATTTGAAAAAGTTGTTGAGAAAAAAATCTAAGCAAGTTGTGGATGACACCCTTGGGACAAAAAGCCCTGGTGATAAGAGGCAGCGGCTTCTTGCAAAGGAAAATTTTGATGCATTTCTGGTCAAAGCTTCGAGTAGAAGGCGAGAAGTCTAGCGGAAAGAGTGGAACTGGATCTAGAACCACAACAATGAAAAAACAGTCTAAGGAAGCAGATGACTGGAGTGAAGATATTTCAAATGAATCTCAGGATGAAGATAAAGATGAAGGTGAAGATTAGGTGGCATGATTAGTAATCAATTTTTGGAGGACGATCAACTTTTATGATGTAAACATCTTTGCAAGTTATGGGCATCGCATGATACAAACAAGGGAAGAATTCATTTCATCCAAGGAAAAAGAATGCAAGGAAGTATTGTCATGTCTTTCATAAGGGCGAGGAAGTTTCAAGCAAAAAAAAAAAAAAAAAAAAAGAGGCGGAAGAAGGGCCTACAGCACTGCAAAGATTGTCGGTTGCAGGGTATAGAAAGTTTTCGATGACAGGATATTCTAGGATTTGCTTCAAGGCTTTGACCCATGTTGAATTTCAAAATAATGCGGAATAAAGTGGAATCATTTTTTTGATATAAAAATGTGATATAAATACCCTTACATGAATCCTAGAATAGGAAAAATAATAATAATAAATAACATAAAAAGGAAAGATATAGCACCTAATATCTCCAATAATAATTTTATATTAATTATTTGGAAATAAAAAATAACATAAAATAGGAAATCCTAAAATAAAAAAGGAAATAACTCATAATCCAATGAAATAAATATAAAATAGGAAAATAAATAACCCATAATCCAATGAAATAAATAAAAAATAAAAAAAGAAATAACTTCTAATCTAAGGAAATAATTTATTATCATAATTTCTCACAGGAATAAATTATTTATTAATATAATTTCTAACATATCATATAATAACAATGTAACAATCAAATAAAATTGATCTCCTAAGAACTAAAAGACCATGGTATTATGTCAACATATATCACTTATAAAAAAATAGAAACAAAAAATAAAAATAAAAAACCAGACTTGATAACTTTGTTGGGTCAAACATTTATAACCTTGAAAGATTTGCATACATACCACTAGATTCCTATGTATTTACATATCTAACACCTCAAATTTAATTTTTACATAAATACCGCCTTACCTATGCATGAAAGTTAAAAGTGGTATTTTGATGTGATACAAAAGATTTGAGTGGTATAAATGTAAAAAATAAAGTTTAGGTATTAGATATGTAAATATAAAGGGATTGAGTGGTATGTATGCAAATACCCCCTATACCTTTTTCAAGAATAAAACCTGTAGTTCAAACTGATTCCAAGTTTAAACTTTAAAAGTACAACAAAACAAAGATGATTTAAACCACATGAACCCAAGATTTAAAAGAAGTGAAAAAATGCTAGTTGTAGACAAAGTAAGCATCTCAAGTCTTGTGGAGCCATAGTTATACATGAATGTGTAGTACAATAAATCATTTTGCATGGAATACTACAACCAAGGCACTGATGTTGCTTCAATAATAACTTCCTTTTTCTTCACTTGCATGGACCAACGGAGTCTTCTGATAGAAATCTTAAATTTGATTCTAAATGTTATGAACTGAACCAAGGCTTGGAATTAATTAAGGCGAGAACCGATAGTGAAAAAAATTTATGTTATTATATTTCTATTACTAATAGTTTAATATTCAAATATTAATGAAAGATCCATTAAAGAAGACAGTTTAATTAACTGTTAGTGATAAAAATAGAATAATAGAGATTTGATTCTCACCGTTCAACCATCAGTTCCCATCTAGGTTAATTTCAAGCCTCGGTCGTGTCATATCACTAAATGCACTATCATAAAATGGAATCTATTGAATAACAAAATATGAAAATTAGTGTGCATATATATATATATATATATATATATATATATATATATATATATATATAACATATCTGTGAAATTTGACCTACTGAAACTTTAAAACATTTTTCACCCTAAAAAATGATGGTATATGTTTCTTCGAAAAAGAACGAGCTTGGAGACCTCAAAGCATAAATAATTAATCCTTTATTTCTGCTCATCGCAGAAACTTTCATGAGAAACTGAATAAAAATAGTTTTAAATAATTGTTTTCATGGAAAATTAACCCACAATTATTATTTGAAATTAATTTTATTAATTAAGAGAACTAACATCTTCAACAACTCTCGAATCCTGATCACATCTTTCTAAACATGTCATGATTTTGGGATTCATCGCAACGTCTAAGACGGTGTTTGGCTGCAACTTGAATTTACGTTAAATAAGATTTATCAAATCCAATAAATCCAATACTTTGTACGACAGAGATGAGCTCGCGAGATACAGCAGAAGAAATTCTTAAATCCGCCTCACAATTAGATTTACTAAATCAGAATTTACGTCCTAAAAGAAATAAAAAAGCAGGAAAAAAAGACGGAACACGAAAAATTTTATTTAATAAAGTGTTGGATTTAATTTTCATTTTTTTTATGTTTGGCGGGTTTTACACTAAATCAATGACCAAAATTCTATTTAAATTATGTTATAAACACCACCTCAATTAGAGCGCCAATGGTTTCATCGTATATCAACAATTCTAACTATATGCAAGATGAAAGATGATTATTTCAAGAAAACTCAATGAGGTATTCCTCTCAATACAAGATGCTTCTCCCATAACATCATCCTATCGTCAAGGACGATGTTTTCCTTACCACAATGTCCATGGTGGTAAGATGGAAACATGGTGTGGAATTGCATCATATATTGTTGAAAAGTCGTCCATTCTAAAATCCTTAAAGGAATGTTTGGGATCAATTTTGCTTTTTGTTTGTCTTAATTTTTTTTCCTTCTATTTTTAAAACATGTTTTTTAGTCTATTTTTCACCTCTTTTTATTTCTAAAATAATAACACATTTTTGAAAATACTCAAAACAACTTTTAAGTCTTTTGAATATTTTTAAAAACAACAATAATTATATTAAATAGTCAAACATGTTTTGCATCAAATCTCAAAACATAAATAAAATAAAATTACAAAATAAAAAATAAAAGTGATCCAAAACGACTTCTTAGTTAATGTCTTCTAAATTTTCCAACATTTTCTAAATCCTTCATAACTAGTAGCAGGCTTGAATGACTTCTCAATTTTGTAGTATTTGGAATATATGCGGATTCTAAATGTTAATTGAGCTCAAAATTTTAAGCAGAAACAAGACTGACATTACATCTTTTCTTCTCAAGCTAGAGTCTATGCTCTGCAACTAAATTTGATGACAATCTCACGAGTTTTAGACTTTATAATTCCACAAGGGGAGGGAGGGAAGGAGAGAGGGAGAAAGAGAGAGAGATTGGTCGCATACCAGATGTATACACCAATACAAGAATATAGAAAAGGCTGAACGACAAGGAATTAAACACATCCGTTGAAGTACTGAAGTGGTTGAATCAGGCTCACTGGCTGGAGCGGATGAAATAAGCCCATTAATCGAAATGGTTGAACTCAATCCATCAAAAAGAGTGGTCGGAGCGAAGCAGTGTTAATAATCCTAACCATACTTATGGAGACAAATATCAATGCTTCATTAAGGATGTCGTTGGGCAATTAAAGTAGGGGTTTTTCATCAAGCCAATAGCGATGGTTGTACCAACCATGTCGACAGTCTTCATTAAAGGTGTCATCGGGATTCCATGTCCCTAGAATCTTGAAGGTACCAAGAATGGTGTTTGTACCAATCATAGCTAACAATCCGACAACTTTGATGGTTGTAAATCTCATTCACATTAAAATCGTTGAGGGGTTCTTCATGTATAAAAGGAGAAAAAAAAATTGAGATAGGGATTTTTTGGCGGTGACACTCTCTTTCTCCCTCTCTCCTTCTCTTGTTCTCTTCTTTCTAGACCACTTACTTATGTTCAAGGTCAAGATTAATAGTGACCTGCACTGAAAATGAATGAATCCCCCTAAAAAAGAGTTTTATTTGCAAAATCCTCCAAATTAAGGAGCAAATTTGATCCATCTCCATCTTAATTCTCCCATCTTCTCCTACATCTTAACATGTCTTCTCCGGAATGCATGTATCCACGAACGACATGGGATCCTACGTCCCAAATGTGGTCAACACTAGAATCTATGTTGTGCTACTCAACTATTCCATATAATATGAATGTAGTCTGGGAAAAGAAAAGGCCATATAACTGGTGGAGGACGTGAGGGCTAGAAGACGGCTAGCTAGATTGGGTGGCCGCAAGATGGTAGGTGTCTAGAAGGGATGACAGCATGTGGAGGAAGTGGTGGTTGGTGGCTTGAGTTGCAGGAAGACACTAGAGTGTTGTCCGGTGGTTCTGTCAGCGAGGAAAGGGTACAGCGTTGGTGAAGCAAGGGTTATGGAGGATGAGAAATTGAGGATAAATATCTAAGCAGGATTAAACTAAAGTTGGAGCACCATTTGATCCTTTGGAAACGGTTGCCGCCTCAGATGAGTTATGGTCAAAGCACTTTCTCGTCTTCGGATAAAGCCCTAAACAGGAAACACAGGAAGCCGAGGTTGTCCTGAATAGAAACATATGCAAAATTGAAAACCTAAACATATGAATCAAATATATAAACCCTAGGTAATTATGATTGAGCAGCCCACTATTTAAAGGAAGCTCCAAATCCAAGGAAGGAAGGTCAGTCGGCCCTCAATTCGTTGTTCTCTAGGCGCTTTTCTGCATCCGGTCCAAATTGCAGGAATGAGGCAAAGGACACGGAAAGGGTACTGTGGAGAGCTCCCACATCACTCATCCTATTTACCCTATAATAATTTTGGATTGACAAGCCTTTTTTTATTATTAACCTGGAATAAAATTTGTCAATCCAGAATTATCTTACGTATGAAGAAGTAGAGTGGAGAAAATCTCATATTGCCCTAAGTTATGCTCAGCTCAAAAATTTATTAAAACCAACTTTGGTATTTTGACTCGATATATATATATATATATATATATATATATATATATATATATATATATATCATCGAAGTAGCAAGAGTAAAAAATAGTATTAAATATGGCCACAATGATTAACCTATATTATAATAAAGGAATAAAAAATAGTTACCAAATATTCCAATGTCTTGGGAATGTCTAAAATTGACTTCACACCAGCAGAAACAACAGCCACGGGAGTCCTTCCAAGTTCAGTGAGATCAGATGATATATCCATAGCTGCATGCCAAATTAAGATTTATATATGAATGTTCCCAAGAAATTTCAGATTAAAATTCAATTAAAATTGATTACAAATACAAAACATATAGAATTTATAAATGTCACATTGAATCTTCTTTGGACAAGTAAAAAAACAGGAAAGATTTACATATATACCACTCAATGCCTACGTATTTACGTCTGAACTTCAATGTTTACATATATACAATCTTTTCTATGCATGAAAAGGTGTATAGTGGCATTTTTTATATGATATAAAAGATTTGGGTGGTATAAATTTTAAAAAGTAAAGTTTAGGTGTTCGATATAAAATACAGAGGAATAAGGTGGTACGTATGTAAATGTTTCAAAAAAAATATATATATATGATACAACTTCAACCAACAAAATTTTCTATGAACAATGACTTCTAAAAAAAATTTAATCCTCAAAATAGCAGTGTAAAACTTCTGCTGATTCACCACCGCTACAATATGAATGTACAAAACAAGAACAAGTCTATCTTTACACCTTCAAACAAGAAAAAGCAACATCTCGTATTTTAGAAAAAAAGGCACCAACCATCTTCATATTGCAAGAAATCTAAGATATTAGAAGTTAAAAGATTTACATTCATACAACTAAATTCTAATGTATTTACATATCTAACACGCTTCAATTTTTTCATATGTCACCTTACCTATGCATGAAGGTGTATTCACTTTTTTAAACGTTAAAATAAAGTATTTCTATGTGATTTTGAAGAATTGAATAGTATAAACTTTAAAAGTAAAGTTTAGGTGTTAAATATGTAAATACATAAGAATTGGCTGGTATGCATGTAAATGCCCCAAGAATTTAAATTTCAGGCAACCTTACTTTGTTCACCATGCCTGTGCACTCCACCAATGCCTCCAGTGACAAAAAGTGGTATGCCGGCCTGCAGTTATTGAAATATTCTTTTAAAGCATAAATAAGAGCAAATATTTGGGGGGAGACAAGAAAACAGAGCTAAGCATAAAAATTTGCTATTGGCATCACATATTCCTGTTAATTTTCACAGTTCACATTCAACATCTTCGCAATGGCCCAATGCAGCGTGATCAAAAGCTGCAATAAGAAAAGTTAGCCTCCAGCGCCTTTTCCTCATTGCTGATTCTACACAGATTTGTAATTAATTAAAAGGAAATTTATATACATACCACACAATTCTTATGTATTTACATATCAAACATCTAAAGCTTGGTATTTAAATTTCTAACACTATGGTATTATAAACCTATACATGAAAAGGTGTATTCACTTTTAAAAAAATTAGTAATAGTGGTATTTTTTTATGTTCTGTTAAAGATTTGAGTGATATGCATATGAATATAAACATTTAGGTGTTAGATATGTAAGTATATAAAAATTGTGTGGTGCGTATGCAAATACCCCTTAATTGACACCATGAGTGCTCAAGTCATAATGCTTCCTCCGGCCCGAGCTCTAGGTCAATGCTTTCTCGGTTATCTTCAAATGCAATTGAAAATTCCAAGGAAGCATTGATGTACATGAGGAGAATATGGTTGTGCACTATGTGGAGACAACCCTCACACATGCTCGAGCGCGAGGCCAAATTGACGCTCGCCTCTTACACTCCTCATGGCTCACTCTCCTTGAAAGTATAAAACCGTCCAGCTTTGGGTTTGCTCAATTGAACCAACCAAAGGTTCAATTCCTACCCCCATTTTTTAAAATTATTTTCTATAAAAAACATTAAATGACAAAATAGTCTCTTGATAGTTTACATGGGGGCCATTTTAATCCCACAATTTATAAAAGTGTCAAATTAATCCCGAAACTCTTTAAATTAGGGCTGAATATATTAAGAGAATTGAACCAGAACTTTTATAGACCGGGAGAAAAATGATCCCAGGTAAACAGTTAGGGGACTATTTTGGCTCTTCACTCAAAATATATTTTGAATAAATAAATAAAATAATAACTGATAATTTTTAGCCAGAAACAAACTCTAAATAAATTCATTCTTGACAACACAATAAAGTTTCAAATTATCCATAGTATTTTAAATTAATTGAAAACTCTAATATTAGTGATTATTAGTTTAATAAATAATAATTTGGGGGGTCTTTAGAGTTATTCTACATAATGTGTGACTAGAATGCACTTGTACAGTCAAATATTGTACTTAGAGATTAAAGACAAGAATGTTAAAATGTTCATTTTTCATAGGAGTTCATTTTAGACCCGGAGTCTATAAAAGTATCAAGTTAGTCCCCAAACTCTTTAAAGAGAAGGGGGGAGGGGCTAAAATAGTCCTCCTTAATGACTATTTCAGCCCATACTAAAAAGGTCTAAGAACTAATTTAGCACTTTTATAGACTCTGACACTAAAATAACCCCATGTAAATAGTCAGGGGACTATTTTAACATTTCACTCAGCAATTAAATGTCAGAGTAAAGCTTCATGATGATCATAAAGTTATGAAATAAAAAATTTGAACAAGAAGAGGAAGACGTACCTTAGAAGCAAAAAACATTGTGGCTGAAACAGTTGTTGCACCATTTTCATGAGCTGAAATCTGCAGAATCAATATGATAGATGTAAGAAATTCAGTTCCTCAAACCTCACTTTCCGCTACAAATCCATTGATGGATGCATGCAAAAAGTGAAAAAACTAACACAAACAAGAGCAAATGGTGAAAGTGTGACTTTAGGCAACACCAAAACATTTTAGGCCATTACAATACAAAACACCGAATTCAAACGTATTTACATATCTAACACCAAAACTTTACTGTTTATATTACCACTCAAATCTTTCACATCACAACAAAAATAGCACTATCATAACTTTTAAAAAGTGACATACACCTTCTCATGCATAGGTAAGGTGACATATATGCAGAAATTGAATTTTAGTTGTTAGACATATAAATGCATAAGAATTAAGTGGTACACATATAAATCTTCCAAAGTTTTATGCTCATTCTATATTAGCAGGAAAATAAAACAAAAAAGATTTTGTCAGGCTCTGGAAGAACAACCTGAAAAGGTTTAGGTCGCAATATCTATAAAACTTGCATAACATATGATCACATTACATTTATCTGAAAAGAACATTATTAAAGAATGGTGGTCTTTAAGTACTACTCACGACATAAGGAATATCTCTGCGAGCTGTTTTTCGAGCTCTGGATCCAAGTTTCGCGAGCCTTTCTAGTTGCTCTTCATTCAGGCCTTTTAAAGATTCAAACAAAAATTTAGGTACAAACACTTATTGCATGGCTTATATTAACTTAACAATAAAGGGGCATTTACAAACATATCACCCAATTCTTATGTATTTACATTGGTAACAACTAAACTTTGATTTTTACATGTAAACCACCCAAATCTTTCATTACCATAACTTTTAAAAAGAGAAATACAACTTTTTCATGCGTAAGGTGGTAAGTATGTAAAAATTGATGTTTATGATATCAGAATTAACCAAAAAATAAGGGAAATGTAACTTCTATTACTGAAAAAGTAAATAGAGGATTAGAACAAACACACACCAAAATGGGAAATTACAAAAAGACGCACAACACAAACACCAAATAGCGATGGAGTCGAAGGTGGTGGGAATGCTGCGGTGAGGTGGCTACGGCTGAGTGAGAGATGAGGTTGGGATGGGGAAGGCTAATATGTGTATCAGATGTGCATAATCTTTCTATGTTGTTTTTATATTATTTGTCTTTTTTCTATTTTTTTATATGATATTTGTGGTTATATATGCAGTGTACAGTTGATTAGGCAACTTGAGGAGCAAATAAGCTAAATTGGAGTATCTATAAGTTGAACTGGTACCAAGGCACCAACTCGGAAGCCTAAAACCAAAGAACCAGGTTTCTAGCTATAGGTTATGGCGCCTAGGCGCCAGAGTTCAACGCCCAAGCACCACGTGCAGTGCCTGAGCGTCCAGTCACGTGGATTGATGGTTTTGACAGTTCAATTTGTCTCGTTTTGAGCCAGGAAGGATAAATTCAAAGATGTCGAAGCAATTGGGATGCCCCATGTGAAAAAGAGTTTCTATACTTGTATGAGTGTGGAAAGATATTTTTGAGGGCAGTGTGTGAGAAATTTGAGTGTAATTTGCTCGTGTAATTCAACAAAACTCTTGGAAGATAAAGGAAGTTTGATGTAGCATTTCTATAATATTTTTCATCTGATTTTTCATTCCTGAACTCTTATTTTTTCAATTGCTTTGATGAATAATATGCATATTTTGTTATTTCAAAACAAGGGTAGCGAGTAGATTTCATTTTCATGTTTGAATTAATGATCTGAGAATATTATGCTTTACTTTGATGTTGTAATTAAATTAAATGCCTCCTTTTTTATCACCAAAATTCTTGGTTGACATAAATTATAACTCTATGACTTGTAACTATCACGGAACGGTATGATCATGATTTCAAGTAATTGTCCAAACAACTTTACTTTACGAGAAGCTTAAATGTAAGAATGGGAAATCTAGACATTACATGAGGGGGTTTAGAGGAAGTAAAAAATATTTCTATTTTGATTCAGCAATTCTCTTATTGGATGAGAATCTTTCTAAGCCTTTCTAAATTCTGAGGAAATAAACTGCTTGTGTAATGGTGAGGCATGGCTCTTTCATTTGGTGACCTCATATCTTACTTATATGTATTTTTTAATTTCTAGTAATTGATTTGATTACATAACTTATGGTTTGTTCGGGGCAGCTGCAGCTTATTGAATAATCTGTTGATAAGTTGATTAAAAATAATCTGCTGATAAGCTACGGTGTGAAAATGTCACTTTTAGCATTTTCAAAATGCATAAGTTGTCAAAATGCAGTTTACCCAAACAGTCTAGGTGTGTTTTCAAAACGCCACCGCACCAAATAAACTGCCCCAAATAGACTCTTAGTCTAATCAAATTTGGTATAATATTAATCTCAATTTCAAGCAATTTTTCAATTGAGTATATGATTTAATTTCTTCTGAATTTGTATGACATATTTCTCAAAAATGATTATTAAATTATCATACGTGGCAATTTTTCTTATCTTCATTTTTACATCTAAGGAAATGAATATTTCTATAACTTAATGGTTTGTGAACAATGAAATTAACAAGTGTGCATGATTTTGCAAATCTCATTATAGATATGAATAAGAAAGTTATGGACCCTAAGACTTCATGCATCACTAAACATTCCTTGAAGTGCATAGACATGATAATAATACATAATATAGATATGGAATGATTTTAGTGCATTAAATTTCATCAAAGAATGGTATAGTTCTAAGCATTTATCACTTCAAATTTAAGAACGATATATTGAGCATCTTTACCCCAATATCAATTAAATATAGCAACAAAGCATTCGATATCAAATCAAACTCGAATCAACTAGACAAGAATAACTATTATTTTTTGTTTAAAAAAATGCTTATTCTTCAGTATATCAATGAGCAAACATGTGCCACTATAGGCTATAAACATACCAATACACGGAACACCATCAAGTATTGCAATGGTAGCAGGAATAGCCCCATTTTGCCGCACAATAGCCTCAACTTCTTTGGCAGTCTCAAGATTTTGCGGATATGGCATGCCTGAAAAAAAATATATATAAATAAAAAGATATAATACTAACAAGTTAAGAATTGAGAAATAATAACTATTTTAGGTTTTTTGCATTCTTTTATGTTTTTTTTTTGCATATGCTTTTAAAAATATGTTTTTGTGTTCATAAATTTTGCTTTTATCTTAAAAAAAAATCAATTTACTTTAAAATTCTTAAAATAATTTTTAGATATTTTGAGTGTTTTTAAAAATAATTACTATCACCATGTATATTATTTCATATCAAAACATAAACAAAAAAATAATAAAATAATAATAGTGCTCCCAAATGGCCCCTTAATTTCTGAGGATATGGCATGCAAAGTTTATAGCTAATTTTTGGGAAATAACAAAAATATATACAATTGCATGTGATTTAAAAAAATAAAATACATTTTATTTTGAATTTTCTATTAAAAAAACCATTTTGTGTATCTAAATATGGTTAATCGTATCCAAAAATTCTTACCATGTGAAATTATTGTTGACTCCAATGCGACAACTGCATTTCCATGTTTAAGCGCATTACGCACATTTGGGGCTACTTTCAAATGTCCTGAGCGTCCCTCTCCATCCTACAAAAGCTTAAGATAATTATCCAACTAAACAACCTTATAGATACCAGATGTTCATGATATATATTTCTCTTATTTCAAGAAAAAACGTCATTTTATTAAAAAAAAACTCATCAACCTTTTTATTCTAGAAAAAGATCAATCAAATTATCACCATCATCATTATCGTCGTCAGTCTTATCCCAACTAATGAAATTAATCAAATGGATGAGCATAATTAAATAGGTTTCGAATGGTTAGTAATTTTCACACCATTACTTGAAAAAATATATAATAGACGGCTTGGAAAGACTAAAAATATAGCACAACAATCACATCGCTTCATTTATCTGCGAAAGGGGTTGACCATAAAAAATATATTTGTGAATAACTAGAAATGCATTATTAAATCATCTTAGGCTCAAAAGATGCTTCCAAATTTCATCTTTACTCCAAATTCCAAGTTAATCATCTTGCTTGGACTGGTGTGGTCAAAACCTCCAACACAATGCATCAATGGTGTTGGGATTAAAAAATTGTAGGATGCATATATCGACATGAAAGTCAACTTAAGCCCTAAAGTATGGAACTATGATGTAACTTTTCTAAGATTTACTTCGAGTGGTATTTATGTTGTACAGTCATAATTCCACAGCTATAGTTTTTAGAGGAGTGGTGGAGATAGCTTATGAAAGAGGAAGAAATGTTGCTGTCTTACTGAGTGAAGAGTTCTTTTTATTTCAAATCCCTCAGAAAACATGTTACTAAAAACATATCTCGGCCATATTGCATTCATATTACTCTTTAGCCATACACAATACATCGGGATCAAATTGAAAATTACTAATTTTATCATGCACTAAAAGACGGAAAAAAAATTAGTTAAAATTATATTTTTAGGAGCTTAAACTGGTAAAACATGAAAAAATTTAAAGCAGGAGAAAGGAATTAAGATTCAAAGTTTAAATTGAGATCCTTGCCATTTCCTTCAGCGACGCCTTGAGCTCCCACTTTAAGCTCTGCAAATAAAACAAAATAAAATAGCCCCCTTTTTTTATTGGCTTTACAGATGAAACAATTTTTCCAATAGACAAATTAACTGCCAAAACAGTGCAATATGGTTTGCTCAACAAAAACCAGTGCTCTTTAATGAAATAACGGAATACTGAAACTGCGGCAGTTAAACAAACAGGTGGAAGGCATTGATTCACTCTATCTCCAAATCAAAAGGATTTAGAGAATAAACTTGCGAGAAAATATAGGAACGAAGCGAGCAAAGAAGCGACGAGAAAGATATAGCTTCGTGAGTTTTCGAGCTCTTACCTCCGCTGCTCTCAGGAATTCGATTTAAAGACGCCTTGCTCGTTACCTCACACCCGCTTCTTTCAACTTTAGAGATTTCCAAGTTCGTTGGGTTTTCCGATTTCAGCAGGGGAAAAGCTCCGGCGATTTGCAGAGGGGCTGCAAATTAATCTTAAAACTTAAATAAAAATTCATAATTCCGTGGGCTTATAAAACACGACAATACAGTAAAATTTTAATTAAAACTACGAATGAAGACATAATATTTCTCAGTCATATTTTTATTTATATATATTTTAACATGTAAAAAGATACACCTGTAAACTCAAAGAACTCCACCAGCATTTATGTATTCACATTTCTGTGCATAGGGCAACCTCATATGATCATAGCTAAAAAGTGTGGTCAATGGTTCCGAATAAGAAGGATGAAGGATACGACATGAGAGACTTAAAAATACTAGTTTGCTCCTATTCTCTTAATTCTCTGGCTACCCAACATTCCTCTTTTCTCTCTCTCCTAAATATTATGATTAGGAGATGTTTCTAACGGATAAATTAAAATCCAACAATATAATATTATATAACTAATACATAATTCTTAGGGCATTTTTCATAGCAATTACTATATAAAGAAAAAAAATTGAAAAGATTCATGACTGTTTATTTGATTTTTCTAATTAAATTTATTTTATTTACTGCAAATTTGAAGGTTTGGAGGCAATTGGCTATCATCTTCAGATAATGATCTCAAAAATTTTACCTCATTCCAGAAGATTCTTTTGGCTTATTATAGAGCATAAATTATATTCTAGGGATCAGAATTATGCATCTAGCTTGATTTATAAAACACCATTTAGTCCTAATATAGTATGAATTACGGTGAAGTTTAGAAGAAAAACAGATTAAGTTTTTTCTAATTCGTTGAATCCCGGTTCATATGTGAATCACATCCAAAGGGTTAGAGAGTAAAAAATGAGAGCGATAGAGAGACAGAAAGAGAAATGAAAAGTAAAATATTTTGTCTATTAGTATAATCTCATAAAATTATCTTCCTATTCATAGATAAGGGAGTACAATATATGATATGACATTTTTGTTCATTTTTTAATGGGGTCGTTGCATGATATTTTTGGTATTTTACATATGCAAATATATTAATCGCATGTCCAATGGTTGGGTCGATCAGGCAATCATGACTTTGACTCGATAATGTTGGTTCAATCGGCTTGATTGAGTTGGCACAGTCGATCAGCTAGATTTGAATTGCTTCCGGTCGGCAGGACTGGCTCGATTGGTTGGGCTTTATTGATCTATTGCTCTAATCTAATTTTCAACCTTTGAACCTTAGATGAGGACTTCCTGTCAACAGAACGAGACTAGGTCATCGAACAGATAGTGGATCACCGTAACTCAATTGATAGCTCATTTTTTGCGATGGAGGTTCTTTGGATGATTGTGAAACTCTGTTATGTTATCAATTCTTAATCCCTGATGAGGAATCTCAAGGGTATCCACAGAACGGCTGGTAATGGCGAGGAACTAGATTCTTTCCTTGAGTTAGATCTATGGAGAGGTAGGTTGATACCTTCGCCCGGATTTCTTATGGTGATTACTTTGGGTGTTGATATGTCTATTCAAGTTCGATTTGCCCGAATTTGAATCGTTCTTTTTGTCCTTCTCCTGGCTAGGATGACCTTTGTCTTTAGCTCAAATGGTTGCATCCAATCGGACAAGTAAGGATCATGGTCTCCTGCGACGGGTCCTTCTTTGTTGTACTTTCTTTCTTCTGGACCGTTTGATCTCCTCGGAATCCGTAATGGCACAACAACAAAGTCTAGAAAAAAGTGAGAGATTTAGTATGAAGAATCAAGTTGATGCACTATGAATAGATAAATGATAGAAAATAATTAATAATTAGAATCTAATAAATCTTTTAAATTGTCAAAAATCTTAAACGATTCTTTTGATGAAGCTCCTTGATCATTTCTTCTCTTCCGATAATTATTTCTTCTTGTCACCTTCTTCTTATTGCTTTGCCTTGGCGTTCTTTCTTTGCATTATGGTTATTATCAATTTATTTCTTACTTCTTTATGGCACTAATGAAAAGAGAGATGAGAGGGGAAGTTGATAGAAGAGGGAGAGGTTATTGGGAACAAGATAGAGGGTGAGTCAGGTCTAGTTTAGTGCAAGAAAAACCCATTGGCCAACTTTCGACAGAGGGAAAGAGAGTTTCTAGAAAAATTTCTTTCTCAGGTTTAAATTGGATGAATGCGCAATAACTAAAGACAAACTAATTTTTATAAAAATAAATATCATATAAGAAAAATATCTAACACCCAAAGTAGTCTTTAAACCTTTGAGCTTCTTATAACTTCTAGTTCCTCAATGCATACAAATTTATCAAGGGAATTTTACATGCATACATCACAATCCTTGTTTATTTACATATCTAATGCCCAAAATTTGATATTTACACTTATACACACTTGTCATAAACATAAGCATGAAAAGGTGTATTTCACATGTACAAAGATACTCCTTGTGGTATCTTTTATGTGATGTTAAAGATTTGAGCGGTATACAGATAAATACATAAGACTTATGTGGTATGTATGTAAATGCACCATTAATCAAAAATTAAAAAATTCATACCTTTTCTTGAGCTTGAAATTTCTTTGTCCACTCCCCACACATGAACTCTGCCCTTACTCTTCAATTTCCTCCATGTTAAGAAGGTAGCCATATTCCTTCAACTGCCAACTCAAAACAAACAAAACCAACTCTAATGCCAAATCATAAGCTTCCCCCGTCATGAACTTCCTTCTTCTACCTCCCTCCATCTCCACCAAGCTCCAACCAGGCTCCTTCCTCATATCTCTCCTCCTCATCACTGCCCTCACCCTTGCAACCTCGCCCCATCTCCCAACCTTCGCATATATATTAGACAACAACACATAATTCCCTGCATTTTCAGGCTCAATCTCCATCAAACATCTTGCAGCTATCTCCCCAATCTCCACATTAGAATAACTCCTACAAGCACTCAACAGAGCTCCCCATACCCCAGCATTAGGCTCCACTCCTAGCATTCCTCCATGGATCAAGCTATAAGCTTCTTCCACCTGGCCAGCCCGCCCAAGCAAGTCGACAATACACATATAATGTTCAGCCATTGGAGTGATACAGTACTTAGTTCTCATGAGCTCAAAATACCTTTTTCCCTCCTCCACCATGCCGGAATGGCTGCACGCTGCAAGAAGCGACACAAAGCATATTGCATCTAGCTTTGAGTTAGCTTCCTGAACCTCTTCGAACAGCTTGATCGCTTTCTGGCCGCATCCATGAATCCCGAACCCTGCGATCATTGCGCTGTAGCAAACCAAGTCCTTTCGCTCCCATCTGCGGAAGAGATCGTAAGCTTTGTCTAGATCGCCGCACTTTGAGTGAAGGTCGATTAAGGCGGCGATGGTGTGGCTGTTGAGCAGCTCAGCCCCACGGCGGTCGACATAGGCTTGGAGAAAGTTCGCTTGGCTGGGCGAACCGGATTGAGCGAAGGCGGAAGCGATGGTGGCTATAGTAGTGTGGTTGGGCTGAGGATTACACCGACTGCCATTATCGAGCATCATGTGGAACAGGGCTACTGCTTCTTCCATAAGTCCGGCATGAATGTAAGCAGTGATCATTGCATTCCATGAAGCCACGTCCCTGTCGATGAGTTCCTCGAATATTTGTCGAGCAGCTAATAAATCGCCCGACTTCGCATATCCGGCAATCATGACGGTGAAGACGACTGAGTTCTTCTCATTCGATGAGGCTTGCTCGTCGAGCAGCTGACGAGCGAGGTCCATCTTGCCTGCCATGGCATAGCCATTGATCATTGCAATGTATGTATGTGCATTCGTCTCGGGCATTTTGTCAAACAGTTTACGTGCAGCTTCCATGTCCCCTGCCTCCGCATATGCGAC
Organism: Phalaenopsis aphrodite; assembly: GCA_003013225.1. Lineage (NCBI taxonomy): Eukaryota > Viridiplantae > Streptophyta > Magnoliopsida > Asparagales > Orchidaceae > Phalaenopsis > Phalaenopsis aphrodite. Next base: position 1,108,601 of record NEWO01000180.1, read on the forward strand.
GACCATTGTATTCCATGCCTGGACGTCGGGTTCAGTTGTATACATTTCATCGAACACTTTACGTGCATCTGTAGAATAGCCGCATTTTCCATAGAAATCAATGAGCGTGGTCTGAACATGGGAATCTAGCTGGAATCCATGCTTGAAAGCATGAGTATGAATTTGTCCTCCTTCACCGAGAGCCCGCATCTGAGCACACGCCTTGAGGACTGATGATATTGTGAACGAGAGAGGTTTTACCGCCGGGTAAAACTGCTGCAGCCGTTCGTAGAGCGAAATTGCTTCATGGTTGCCGGAGTTATCGAGCCAAGGATGAAAAGAATAGCCTCTGATCAAAGCAGTCCAAACAAATATATTGGGGCTAGTTAGGTCATCGGCTATAGCACGAGCATGCTCAAGGCTTCCCAGATCTGCAAATGTTCTCACGAGCTTTGCAGCAATGAAGTTGTTTTGAGACTGGCCGTTGGCTACGACGTGGGAGTGAATCTGCTTGAGCTGCCGGGTGGTTCCAGCGTATAGATCCACTAGAGAGGCAATGCGATCCTCCTCTGCTCGGCTCCACCTTCGCGCCATAGTAATGGCGATGCTGCTTGCGCGCGAGAGTCGAGGTTGCGTCTTGGGACTTTTGTGGAGCAGAGTACATGAGGAAGCGGAAATTGGTCACAAATGGCAGGTTGAGCTGGAAACCGAAGGGGGAGAGAGGGCCGTAAGGAGAACTGCGACGGCTTAGGAGAAGATTGGAAAGAAGAATCTACGACAATATAGAGGGGGGCAATGGTGGGCGGCTACACCCGCCGTGGTGAAGAGATCGGAACGGAGAGTTGAGGTGGTGGAGGGAAAATTGATTTGGAGGGAATGATCGAGACTATATTGATATAAATATAAATTTAGTTCATCATTCAAAAAAAGGAAAAATTACATAAAAACCATCCGAAAGTTTTGATATTTATAGATTTTAAACTTATTTTTTTAACTAATGAACGAATGTATTTGCGTGAGTCATGATTAAGCTATTGGTAATTTGATAAAATTAAAAATATGGGTCAGGATTTTATGATGAATTTTGATATTTGAGGGAAAATTTGAAAAATTAACGAAAGTGGGTGGCTAATTTGTAAGTAGCAAGTTTCGGGTGATATATATCTAATTTTGACCTAGAAAAATATATAGATATAACTTTAAAATTAGATTACATCTCAACTATTACATCCTGATTTATCCATAAATTCACGTCATTAAAATAAATTGAAAACGAATGCCTTTCCTTATAGTTATGGTAATGCTTTTGTCGATCAACTCGATCATGGGGCATGTTGATCTTCTTAGGTGGGTTGACCTCATTGAAAGTTTTAACAACTTGGTTGGGGAGCCTGTTGGGCTTCCCTAACGAATTTTCAAGTTGTTTCAGTTTAATTGTACACTTATTTGTTCATCATGTGTGAGATGTATGCATAACTTCTTGATCGAGTCAGTCAATCAGAATAGTTTAACTAAACTATTTAGCAGGATTAGCGAGTTGTCTAACTTATCAACTTGAACCCTACCCAGGAGCTTTTGGCTATACATTACATATCACTAATTGGTGTAAGACAAATATCTATGTGTGTCATTGTCATCTAATAATCTCTTGTGAAAAATAGATGGTAGATTTTTATAATCTTGATATTAGCTGAAAAATCCAACAATGGTCTGAATAAAACACTCTGTGATGACTTTTAAATTTCAGCATCATAATAAGGTAAATATGATAGATTTATAAAACCATGTAGATGACAAGCTTTGCAAAGATCTCCCACAAACGTACACACATTTACCCTCATTCCCTTTTTCTCTTTCTCCTCTACCCTCCCTCTCTGCTTCGGTGTGTTCTTCCTTTCCTCTCCCTACTCTCTCAATGAGGATGTTAATCATATGTCCCTCCCCATCGGTCCCCAACCTCCTTTCCATCCACCTCATCACATCAAGATAATTCCATGGCATTGTTTACAATCTTCAAACCTTCGTAAAGCTACACGTTCATACAATATTAAGGAACATTTTACCCTACAAAAATGTACAACCACAAACAATATTGGTTCACTAAACTCTAATGCATCAAGTTATGAATTTTATCTTCTTCGCTCCTCTCATCCCAAAACTTCTTATGATTTAAGACCCACAACTCTCATTTTAGGTGACTCTTTGGTGGCTTATTGTCATTTTTTCGTGTATTAGAAAAATATTCTCATTGCTAAACTTCTTAATTTGCAAACCTATCATGTGAGCGTGATGGAAAACCTTCATGGAATTGAGAGTATTAAAATATTCACACATTTGGTACAATAAAAGGATGTCAAGAATGTCTACTCCAGTTGTCATAATCTTAGTCATTTGTATTTAATGTTCTTGTCTCTGCATTCCTTTATATACATGTCCCTATATTCATGTAAATATTGGTTGTGCTAGAATAATAAAGTCTGTAAGAATTCTCTTCTCGCTCTAATTACTCTCGTGAATTTTTTTTTTCAAACCCATCGTTTCTTTGTCTTGCGGATCGTGTGAACTAAAAATTGTTTGATCCTCCTTTAGCTTCTCGGTATCATCGTGATTTCCCAACATAACCCTATCGTTCTGATTCACAATACATGAGAAAACTCCACAAATTTGCTCTCTTCAGATCCCGATGGCAATCTAATTAAATACTGAGGTATTTTGATCTCACCCTAACTAAGGTTCCTCGTGAATGACATCAAGGCGACAATAAATATCAAGCTCACCATCAAACATCACTTGACATGGAGATCTCAAGTTCTCAAACTCTTCAAATCCAACGTGTTCGGTGGATATCTTGGTGGATATATAGCTTGCCCCCCTCTCACGGTATTCATCCCGGTCCACCCAACCAAATCCAAACAATTCTCTATGGCTTCTTGTTAATCAAAACTTGGTTGTGGCCCTACAATCCATTATCTCTCTGATGTTACTATCGTACATCTTGGATATTGATCATTGCAGAGAACTTTTGCTCACTTTGGGACACCGACTTCAATCAACCAACCAATCTCGAAAAACTCAGCTCAAGAACAATCTCCACAACATCGCCATGAAAGATTAAAACATAATACAATATCTGTCAAATTTTTAAGCCAAGGTGGACATCATAACCATTGTCGGGTCGTTACTGAATAAAGAGGATGTCATCCAGTATACCCTTAAGGGTCACCTCTCTACATATCATACATTCATACGGCTATCAAAACAAATTTTCAACTCATAGGCTTTGATAACTTATACTTGTTGTCATGCAATGAGCAAAACAATATCGTCATTGAATTCAACAAAGAAGTATTGATTTCCAATAAGTCCCAAACTCAAAAACCCTCTACACCCAATGTTGGTCGGTTCTCCAACTCTTGGTGCGGACCCAACTCCACCATTACCAATACTTATAGCAATCACAACCCTAAATCCAGTAGCACTCTCATATGTTAAATGTGCTCCAAACCATGTGCCTTGACAATCAAATGTTGGTACAAGATGGAGCAGTCCTACAAAGCTCCCACTTCACTGAAGTTTGCACCAATGGCCAAATCTGCAAAAAATGACATCAAATGGCTCCTCAACACAGGAGCCACTACCACTTATTCAAAAAGCATTAGCACCTTCAACAAAGTTAGTCACACCACAGATAACAAAAACAACACCATTGGTAATGGAAAATCCTCTTATATCACCCACGTTGGACCAGGTATGTTACATACACCTACATTTCAGCTCAAACTGAATCCCCTCTTTCATGTCCCAAATATTTACTTCAATCTTCAGTCAATACACGAATTGACCGCTAATAACGATTCTTCCCTTCACTTTGATTAATTGATCTACATTATCAGGGATAGGCTGTTCAATAAAAGTATACTCAATGGCCCCTCCCACAACGAGCTCTGCCCTCTCCAATGGTCAACTTGAGCAACAATTTGGTCCAACGCAGCTCTATCATATAGTATATGCGAAAAGCAGATAATGATATGTGAGGAGGACTATGATGGTTTAGGAGAAGATTGGGAAGAGTCCTTATTAATAAGATAGAGGGGGAAAATTACAGGCAAATGCACAAGCCATGGTGAAGAGCTCGAAGAAGTAGCTGTATTTTAAGTTGAAGGTCAAGTGTTTGACCTCAAAAGGCAGTGTCAATGTGCCTAAAAGAGAAGAGTTGAAGGTAGTGAAGGAAAACATCCTTAGAGAGAATGATGGATGCTAAAAAGGGGCAATTACATACATAACATCTGACATGTTACTACCTACAAATCTAGCGCCCTCTTTCATCCATTTATCAAATTCTCACTCAAATATCAAAATTCATGATAAAATCCCAACCAATATTTTTCATTTTCATCAAATTCTCAACAATTTGATTGTGGCACGCGTAAATACATCAATTCGATAGTTCAAAAATATCACTTGGGCACTAAATTTTGTAAGTAGTAATATTTGTGATGTTTTGTATGTAATTATCCCAAAATAAATAAATAATACATATACATTAAAAATAAATTTACACCTCAATTTTTAGATCCTACTTTGAAATCACACCACCTAAAAAAATAACTTAATAAGAAAAGTTTTGTGCTAAGAGAATATGGAAGAAATCAAATAAAAATGAGTTGTTTTATATTTGAAGGTCTCTCTCCCTTCATTTTACAATATTCTGCCTATGTTATTCTCTTTGGACATTGTTGGTATAATTAATATTATTATGGTAATGTCTTGCCTTGTAATTATTCCTTATACAATGTATTTCCTTATACTTAGGTCATGGTGATGTTTTTGTTGGTCAACTCCGTCATGGGACGAGTTGATATACTTGGGTGGGTTGATCCCATGAATAGGCAAGTTGTACTTTTGTGTGTTAATTATCATGTTTGAGTTATCAGACATAATTTCATGATTGATTCAATCGAACAAACTTGTTTAGTCAAACTATCTGGCTAGCCTAGTGAGTTGTCTATCTTTTCAACTTGAATTTTGTCCGAGCGTTTGGTTATACATTAAATATCATTAATATATCTCGGACGCATGTCTATACTAGTCATTTTTATCTAATAATATACTGTGAAGAAAAAATAATACAATTAACCATATAGAGATTAGCTAAAAAAGTCTAAAGATGGTTCGAAGAAGACAATATGTAATGACCTCTAAAGTTGTGCATCTTGATAAGATAAATATGAGAGGCTTTACACACACACACACATACATATCATTATTCCATTTTTCTTCTCCACCCCACTGGAGATAATTCCATTAGAATGTCTACAACCTCTCAACCTTCATAAAGCTTCACTTTTGTCTATTATTATTGAACATTGTACCTTAAAAAATGAAAAAAAAATAAAAATATATTAGTCCACTAAATTCCGATGCCCGATTTAAGATTTTTCTCTTCTTTCCTCATTTCATCCCATAACTTATTATAATTCAAGACCCGTGACTCTCACTCTATGGTCATCTCTCCACATATTAGATAACCCTTCTTTTGGATACACTCCTTTCTTCATAAATCTATTATGTAAGCATGATGGAGAGCTTTGACGGGGACAAGAACTTATAGGTTGGTTGTCAGCAACAGGGATCTTATCTAAACATTAGAGTATATCTCCGGTCAGATAATCTCTCAACATACAAATTTTATATGGGGTTTTGCTCGAAGCCAAGAAATTTGAAACACAAATGTACACTTGACTTCAAACTATAAATGAGGATTCAAGCATATAGCAAATGAATGGAAAAAGTTTTTTTTCGAATGGATGGTTAAGCTATATGCATTAAGTTCAACAAGAAAGGTGATGGCCCAGCTAATGCTTGTGAAGTACACACTTTAATAAAATAAAGGGAAAAAGGGTAGGCAATTATACGTGTGATGGTGAAGATAATGGAAAAGTTCTTTATACATTTTATAGCTGACATGTCACATATCTTTTATGTATTTTCATTTCTAACATTTAGAGTTTGATATTTACATTCATAATATTATACATAAAAAAGATTCATTTAATTTTAAAAAAATCAATAAAAAATTTTTTTTTTTTTTTATGTGATGTCAAATTTTTTTCTGTTATACATATTAATATGTGAAGTTAGATTTAGGTTGGATGTATAAATATATAACACTTGTAGTAGATAGAGAAGTTTGGAAATTAAATATGTAAATATAATAATTTTATGTGATATTTATAATCCCTTTTTTTTCAACATATTAATGACATTTTTTAACATTATGCCAATTATTGTCAATTAACTTTGGCTTCTTTCCATCAATTCCTATTTTCTGTTAAACTAATCATGAGAAAATTATTATTTTTTAAAGATTTTATTAGTGTCATTGATATTTTAAAAAGAAAATATTGTACAATAATAATATCATAACCATCACATTTTAATAAAGGGAAACATATATAGCACTTAAAATTTTGCAATTTATGAAACTAACACCCTCTTTTATTTAATTTTCAAACTGTCACTCAAATATCAAAACTAAATAATTTGATCGTGACAAACATAAATAATTTAATTCGGTAATTCAAAAATAACTTGGTGCTATTTTTATAAATAATAGTTTTTTTAGTGCTATTCATGTAAATTTTATTGTGATATTTTTTCACATAAATGTAAACAGATAATACAAAAACTATATTCAATTATTAACATGATATTGATCCTTCATATAAAGTGAAAAAAACCGCTTTTTAAAACTGGGCCTGTCACTAACAAATTATCTACTAGACATAAATTGATTGAAGTTGGACAAATTGATTGGACAACTAAGTGCTTACGGACTGGCATCCAACTACAAAGTAAAATGTATATCATTTGCTACCTTATTCCCCTAATTTTATATATTAATCTATAAACCTTTCAAACCAAATAATAATAATGATAATAATAATAATAATAAACTTATCCTGATGGTTGGTATATTCGAGTCGAATTTGGGTCATATTAGGCCCAACTCATTAATAATTGAATTGATCAAGAATAGGGTTACAAGGGACTTCTTGATATGCTAGCAGAGGTGTCAATTCGGAACAACAATCAATTCAAATTTGACACGACCCTAATATTATACAGATAGAAAATCCAAATCCCAATCTGACCTATCTTCAACACACCAATAAGAACCCGACCGAAATAACCTATTTAATATAAGAAATAACCACTATTTGGGTTAAAATTATAAAAAATTCGGGTCAATGTCAAGTCGATTCCAGATTGATTGGTCTACTTGAAGTCAATTTAGGGTAAAAGTTTCATTTTTGGGTTGTTGAATCAACCTGAAAATAGGTTAATATATTTAATCCAATTCTGACCCGAAAAATTATTCGGGACAACCCTAACATGATTTTTTCAGATTTGGGCTCATAATTTCTTACACCCATGTATACTAGTTTTAAAGCATTGAAGTTGTTAGGTGAATTTATATGCATATTACCAAATGCACATTCTTTATTTCCACTACCACCAATGCATAACTCATCAAATCAACTTTCAGTATTTAGATTCCCACCTAATTCTTTCTCTCGTCTAAATACAAAGCTTCAAGCGAATCTATAGCCCTATTAAATTTATTCATTAGGGGCTTTTACATTTATACCACCGAGGTCTTTTAACAGGCAAACTTTGGTTTTTATATTTTGTAACATTGAAATTTTTCATATTTATAAGATTTTGCTTAGATGTTGGATAACAACCATAAAGCTAGAAAACCCCTATTTGTTTTAATATATATATAGGAATGGTCAGGGGCTATTATACAAGCCTCCAATCACTCCTAATTTGTTTATCAATTATAGCACCACATCCTTAAAACAAATTGTGTCAGAGAGTATTCAAACCCCCAATCTGATGGGTCTTATACCGAGGATGTCAACTAACAGACCGAAGTACGCGACACCTATTGCTTTATATGTATTATAGAAAAAATATGAAGATTTACATACGTACCAATCAATTCATATGTATTCACAAATTAATCTAATTTCTAAGTTATAATTTTTTATAAAGATGTCATATTATCTATGCATGAAAAGATGCATTTTACTTTTTAAAAGTTAAATATGTGAATTTTTTTTATGGAATATGAAACATTTAGGTGATATAAATGTAAAAAAGCAAAATTTTGTAGTTAGTTATGTAAATACATAACAATTGGCCGGTATGCATGTAAGTGTCCCCCATAAAATAATTATATATATGACTAAAAGATAAATCTCCCTCTCTTTCGGGTATGTTGTCCAAATCTCTGAATGGTAAATTTCCCTTTAGCGCGCTTCTTAGAAAACTCACTATGAGGCCCTCTTTAAATAATATACAATTTTTAGGACATAGTAATATAAACCTATGCAATCAATTTGATTTTTAAAGTTAGAAATTGTACCGCTTGACATAATTATTTTGGTACTTTATTCGCACTCACGAGTCATCAGTTTAAGCTTCATACATAGCTAGGAAAAATAATTATGTGTGCCTGTATGTAATAATTTGGTGAGTGGTAGTTATATATGAAATACACCATTTCATGTATGATTAAGATGGTATATATGTAAAAATTGAAATTCAGGAATTAGATATGTGAATACACAGGAATTAAGTGGTTTGTCACATGTATATAAACATTACTAAAACTTATTAAAATAAAAATGACATAATGTTAGTCACACGCATAGATGACAAGTAAAAATTTACATTGAATAAATTGATAAAGCAATTGCATATAAAGTTAGCTATGTAGCTATATATTATGGTACAAATAAAGTTATAATTTTAAAAATTTTTATGGGTTTTATAGCCCAAAAAAATCAACACTTATCTTAAAGCTCTCCTACTTCAATCGTGAAATCATAAAATACAATTTAAAAAAAAAAACAAGATGATATAAAATTATTCCATACTTAGACACCACATCTGAACAAAAAATATATATATATATATATATAAAACTTTGAGGGTTTAAAGCATTTTTTAATCTCTTATCAACGCTTTATAAATTTTCATGGTCTTTTCTCCGCGCCTTGCTTTTCTTCAGCCCCACCATCCACTACTTTCGCTTTTAACTTTGTCTCAGCGTTCTTTTCTTAGTGCCCACTTCTTCCCTTCCACCACAATATAACCCTCGGCACGCCACACTCCTACCTCCATTCCAAAAAACAAATACATTTCAAATCATCTGAGTTTTGGAAGATGAAGAAGCACTCAAATGGTTTCTTCAAGCATGCAATGTCTCTCCTCGCGGCAGTCCTGAAGGCCAAATCGACGGCGGCGAAGAGCGGAGTCAGTGCCGCGAAGACGAGATTCATAATCTTTAAGCTTCTGCACGACAAAAATGCATTGGCAAGCGTTTTCCCTAATGAGAAGAACGGGCGTTCTTCCAACGAAGAGAGAGCGATTGGTTGTGATAAAATGATATTGCGTGGTGACGACGACGATGAAACAACTGAATATGTTGGGGAGAGATTTGACGAATTTTGATGTGATGCTGAATTTGTAGGAGAAGTTGAAGAGAGGGATGAAGGGTTTGATTTTAAGGGTGAGGATGATCAGGCGGCAGATATGTTTTTATAAGAAAGTTTCGTGAGGAGATGAAGATGCAGAGACAGGAGACTTCTCTCAAAATGTATCGAGATGTGTCAACTAGAAGTGATTAGCTGAGGGTTATGTTTGTATTTATAATGAACAATTAAGCAACTTTATCGTGCACTTAATTGAATAATAAATTTAACTATCATCACTTATTAAGTAGATGTTTACAAGATTACCGATAAAAGTTAGCTGAGAGGAATTTGAAATACGGCCAGTGTTATTCCATATTTTACAACTTAAGATTAAAAAAAAATAATAAATAAATAAATAATTTAAAAAAAGCAGCGAGCAATAATGTTTGGGACTATAGCATAATAAGACATGATTATTTTTTTAATATTCGACTATTTTGTAATATTTTATAATATAAATTAGTTTTGTTTTATTTAAATATTATAATTGTTTTTATTTTAATTTTGATGATAATGTCTTAGGAGCTATCTATATTTAAAATATATTTGATTGCTACTTAGATCAATGAGTTCTTTTAAAAAAAATCTTTTTTTTTTAATTTACAAAAATATTTTTCTATTCTTCCTATGTTCCAAGGTGTTGTCACCTCAACCATTAGAAAAAAATTAAAAAATAGCAAGAAAGTATATAATGATATAATCACTATTTGGTCAAATTGTTAAAAAAAAATTGCTTTTTAATAAAAGAATATTATGTTTCATTCAGTACTGGCTTAAAATAAATTATTAATTTTATATTAAAATATTTACTAATTAAACAGTAAATAATTAAACCAATTCAAGTCATGTTATACTCATTACTATTTATTTATGGTTGTTCGGCTTATGCTAAATTTAATTTTGTAAAAGCCAACTGAAAATATAAACATTTTTAGACATGCCAAAGACAAACAACTTATCAACTCACACAAGTTTGACTTACGACGTGTTTGAGACAACTTTATGTATGTTTTGTGTTGCAGACATCCACCACAACTCTATTTGTAGAATAACTTCCTAAAATTTGTTGTGACAAAAAATTATTTTTCTCATCTAGATATGTTAAAATGGGATGTTTATATTAAAGTTAATGTATGATTTTCTTGGACACACACACACATATATATATGATGCGTGCTAGAAATTTCGTGGCGGTAGAGTAATGGATTATCGTCTTAGTGTTGCACGAGAATTCAACACACACTCAGATAAAAATGAATCGAGCTGTGATCACACTAGAAGTTTTTAAGTGGAACACCCATAAAAAGGGAAAAACCACGGGGTCTGACTCATTTGTAAAAATTCACTATAAGCTATAAGTTGATGATTACAAATGCCCCTTATTCCACAGGCGGGAAAGGGTTACTAGCTTTCCACGTTTCAGCGTCGACTGATGAGGTCTAGTAAGCGGTGGTTGACGGAGGTCAGCGGTAGCTAACAACAGTCGATGACGTTCGGCGGTAGTTGACAGAGGTCAGCGGTGATCGGCGGCGTTCAACGGTGGTCGGCGGTCATGGTCGACGGTCAGTGGTGGTCGACGACGATCGACAATGGCGATGATGATCTTAGACTTAAGCTCCTTCTCAAAACCTCAAGTTCTTTCTTAAGCCTCTCCCCCCTCATGTGAGGGGTGAGGCTCTATTTATTATGTTTTGAGTGCAATTAATGCAGGAATATGAACCATCAGATGACGTTTGATGGACATTTGAGTGCATTAACGATGTCGGAATTGAGCGATCTTAGGCTCGTTGGATTCGTCTTTCCGAGACACTAGATTCAACTATAAACTCGCTAGATTCGACATCTGTTTGATTTTTCAAATGTCTCCAGAAATACTGTAGTTGTGGTTTAATGACTTGATCCGGACCTGATTTGACTCGGATTGGACTAACTTTTATATCATTAGGTCCGTCTCATCGAGCCCGATCAGTTTGACTCTAATTTTGTTGAAATCGGAGATCTGGATGACTCTTAATCGAAGTTTGAATGTCTCTTGTTTAAAAAATTACATTGAGATTCGTGCTTGTTGATAAAAATTTGTTGGTGACATATCAGTTGTCCCCCTATTTTCGGGCGATTCTAATTTCTTCGTCCGAAAATATNTTTTAACAATTCAATTGGCTAGATTGAAAGTAAATGAAAATCGAATTGAAAAGATCATCACAATTTCTTAAACATTTTCATGGCTTCACCAATTCAAATCACCATTTCACAAATCTCGAGACATGGAGAAAGACAGAGAAAACTACTCAGAACTCATGGGGAAAACACAACACAACTTGGAATTCATAAATGAAATCAAAGCCATACAACTTATAAAAAGTAAATAACTTATCTCTAAATTTCTCCCTAAGAACACTCCTCGAAGTTCCCCTGAATCTCTTCCTTTCTTTACAGCACACAGAATTCCTCTTTGAAGTAGTAAGGAGGAAGAAATCTTTCACTTTCCCTCCACTCTTACAATTTCTCGAAGAATTCCTCACAATTACACGCTCTAGCAAAGCTCAAATGGAACCTATCTAACCTCCAGGTCTCCAAAAGTCTGCTCCTCTTCTCTTTCTCTTCCCCCTTCTCCTCTCTATTTTCGGCCAATAATGTTCTCTTTAAAGATATGGATGAGTTTTCTCAAGAGTTGCTTACACATCCCTCTAAAATCCAGCCTTATCCATTGTACATGTCACCTAATTGTCAATCCCGCCGTCGGCGGCCTTCTAGAGAATTTGTACTGTAGCCTCGGGAAATTCTCGCCGTCGGCAGCCTTGAGGGCGCCGTCGGCAGCCTCGAGGGCGCCGTCGACGCCCTAGTGTAGTTTTCTACATTTTGGTCCTTTTTGCTCCAAATTCGCTCCTTTTTGCATCTTTTTACTCCATTGACCCTAATTCATCATTCCTGCAACAAAACATAAAAAAATACCTTTCTTTAAAGTGCAATATCATTAAAATCAGTATAAAAGAGGTATGAAAATCTCAATATATTTTTCTTTGGTCACTCGACGACGGCCCGCGATTGCAGGGATGTGTTGGACTTAAGCTCCTTCTATCTCAAGTTCTCTATCAAGCCTTCTCTTCTGATGTGAAGAGTGGGGCTCTATTTATAGTATTTTGGGTGTAATTAATGCAAGAATATGAACCATTTTGATCAGATTGTTTGGAGAGGTTCCCTCAATTGGATAGTGTCTGATGGGCATTTGAGTGCCTTAATGATGTCATAATTGAGCAATCTTTGGCTCATTGAATTTGTCTTGTTGAGACGCTCGATTCGACTAGGCACTCACTGAATTGGTGACTAAAGGAAAATATGTTGAGATTTTCATACATATTTTATACTGTTTTTGATGATATTGCACTTTAAAGAAATGTATTTTTTATGTTTTGTTGCAGGAATGATGAATTAAGGTCATTGGAGCAAAAAGATGCAAAAGGGAGCGAATTTGGAGCGAGAAGGACCAAAATGTGCAAAATTGATCTAAGGCGCCGCAGCGCCATCGACCCTGCCGACGACGCCATCGACCACGCCGACGACAAGATTTTCCCGAGACTCTAGAATTAATTCATTATGAAGGTCCGTCGATGTCGCCCTCGAGGCCGCCGACGGCGAGGTCGGCGTTTATGCGCAATTAGGCTTTGGATAAGGCCAAATTTTGAAGGGATTCTTAGGCAACTCTTGGGAAAACTCATCCATAACTTTAAAAGAAGATTTTGACCAAAAATTAGAGAGGTCCTGGATGTTAGAAATGTCCTGGAAGGGGGGAAGACTCAAAACTGAAGTGTGAAACAAGTGTAGAGAGTCTAAATTGTGAGGAATTCTTCGAAAGATTATAAGAGTGGAGGGAAAGTGAGAGATTTCTTCCTCCTTGCTGCTTCGA
>NEWO01000180.1:1122765-1152849 GCA_003013225.1 Phalaenopsis aphrodite
TATATATATATATATATATATATATATATATATATATATTATTGCTATCAGTATGTAAATTTATCTTTAATGCAATGATAAGTTGAGCTAGCTCAGTTGGTAAGTGTCTTTTGTCATTTGTCAGATGCTGGGGGATCAAATCCCACCAAAAATATAAAATTTTTTACCGCTGGCCTGGATCCGAAGGGCATAGAGAGCTAAAAACAGTGGAAATTAATTCATTAATTAATTTAATTAAATTCTGAGTGTTGAAGGAGCTCTTAAGGAGTATAAATTAAATAAAAACTGAAATTTAAATGTACATTTTTAGAATGTGAAGAGTTTTTTTTTCTTTTTTTAATTTGAGTCATAAAGGTAGAATTTGAAAGGTCAAATTAAATGGAATATGAAATGAAAAATTATTATTATTATTATTATTATTTTAACAGTGTGTATTTAATGCTATGTCTAATATCATGCCTATAAATAGAGACATTAGATGAGGGAAAAAATCACAAGTGAGGATGAGAAAAAAATTATTCGGCGTTGCGGAAAGTAGTTGCGGCGGAGCAAAGTGTTGTGGAGAAGAGTTACGGCGAAGCGGAATAGTTGCGGCGGCGAGGTGAAGAGTTGCGACGAAGTGAAGAGTTGCGGAGAAAAGTTACGAAGAAGAGTTGCGGCGAAGCAGAATAGTTGCGGCGGCGAGGTAGAGAGTTGCGACGAAGCGAAGAGTTGCGGAGAAGCAGAACGTTGTGGCGAAGCGAAGAGTTGCGGAGAAAAGTTGCAGTGAAGTTTTGCGGTGCAGATTTGAGGCGAAAAGTTGCGACAAAGTGTTGCGGTGCAGATTTGCGGAGAAGAGTCGTTGAAATGACGACAGCTAGATACCTCGTTCTGCTAAGATCCAAAAAAAAAGTCAGAAACCGGAGGATGCAGTGTCGACTGTGACGGACAGCGAATTGATTTTTTTTCGGAATAAGTATTTTTTCCCGAACGATATGGTAGTGAAGTTGCTGACTTCAACTGATCGAGCATATTCTTTACCATTTGGGTATGTTACTATTTATGAGGCTGCCTTGAAAGTTGGCTTTATTGAAAATTATGAAGGCGTTCGGGGTTTGCGTTGCTCAGTTATCTTGTCGAGTGGTGACGGTCATTATTGGGTTGACAGTTTTTTTTAGGATTTGTTGATTGAAGTTAACACCTGCAATTTTGGCATGACTGTGTTGGTTCTTTACTGATACACATGATCGTGTATTGTTTAAGCATAAGGTGTTGGATTTTCGTCTAAAGGAACCGATAAGACAATGATCCGTAAAATTCTTCTTCGCAAAAAAAGATTAGGGGCTCCGCGAGAGGTGATGATTGTTTCAACAATTGTCTGTCTCTCCTCATATTACTTGAAGAAGGAATATTGCAGATGATGGAATTTCCTGACATGAAAGAACAGTTGTTTGAGATATAGCATATTTACGAATTTGTGAGCGATGAGTCATTGTTCAAGGTCAAGCTTTCTTTCCACCCTGAACGGTCAATAGCTATAGCCTTAAAGAAATCTAAGAAGAGACCTTCCGAGCTAGCCCATGTAGAATCCTCAAAGCAGCTCCTAACGAGCAATGAGTGTGAAGTACTGCCTCAGACAACTTAAAATATAAACATTTTTAGACATGCCAAAGACAAACAACTTATCAACTCACGGAAGTTTGACTTGCGACGTGTTTGAGACAACTTCATGTATGTTTTGTGTTGCAGACATCCACCACAACTCCATTTGGAGAACAACTTTCCAAATTTTTTTGTGACCGAAAATTATTTTTCTCATCTACATATGTTAAAATGGGTTTTTGGGTTGTTNGTTCTTGGGGAAAAATTAGAGATAAGTTATTTACTTTTTGTAGTTTGTATGACTTTGATTTTATATATGAATTTTGAGTTTTGTTGTGTTTTTCACATGAGATCCGAGTAGTTTTCTCTGTCTTTCTCCTTGTCTCAAGATTTGTGAAATGATGATTTGAATTGGTGAAGCCATGAAAATGTTTAAGAAATTGTGATGAGATTTTCACTTCGATCTTAATTTACTTTCAGTCTAGCTAATTGATTTGTTAAAATATGTTGAGTTTTACAACTAAAGTGAAGATTACATCTAAGATTCAGGGAGGTCAAAGCCCTTGGAAGTTGGGTGCAAATAAATAGGAAAATAACATTATCGAGCGTAGAATTGGAGATTTTAGAGTGACAGACTAAAATCCCCAATTCGGTCATATCGTTTGGGTATTGAAGTATAAATGTTAGCCCTCAGACGAGGGGAACATGGGAGCTCCAAAGTGAGAGCCAGTATCCTCTCAGCCTAGTCGTAGATTTAGTAAATAAGCGTAGGATTAGTCAATGTTCTTTATGCCTGAACCAAAGGGTAAAGAATATGTATGCTCCTATTTGACACAATATAATTTGACTAATTCACTTTATCCATTCACTATAATTTTTTGACAAGGAGAATGATGCTTTTTTATATATTTAATATCACATTTAAACTCTCATTAGTATCATTAGTTATTTAATAGTTATTAAAATTATATATTTATTTCAATTGCTTATTAGTGACAGATAAGCAAATTGAACTTTGTTGTTGCGATTAAAGTATTGCTTTTCTAAAATCTTAGTTCGTAGTTCTAAACCACTCCCTATTGGATCGATATCTAGGACTCCATTAGAGCCCTATATTACTTGAGCGATACATATACTTGTGTTGATAAGTGTGACTTTATAATTATTGAATATTTATTACGTTCATATTTATCTTATATTTTTTAGCATATCTAAAGTCGCGGTCAATTTGACATTCATTTGATCTTTCAAACTTGTCCGAAAATTTTCCAAGAATGATTTAATCATTTGAACTGGGCTTGATTTGGCTCAGATTGAACTAAATTTGATATCATTAGTTCTGTCTCATCGAGTCGGTCAGTTTGACTATAAGTTTGTTGAAATCAGAGCTCTAGATGACTTTTCATTGAAAATTTTTTGATGGCGTATCAGTAGCCCACTATCTTCAGGTGAGTCTAATTTCATCGTCCGAAAATATCTAAATTTATAGCTTTTTCATTTATTAATCTGCGGCGAAGAGTTGTGGAGAAGAGTTACGGCGAAGTGTCGCGACAGATCGTTGGGGCAACGCGCTGCGGAGAAACGTTTTTGCAAAGCGTTGCGGTGAAGCTCATTTAAAAAGGTAACGAGATCTTCTACTACTTTGTGAAAATGGCGATAACCGGAGAACCTCGTTCTGCTGAGAATCAGAAGAAAAGCTAGAATGTGGAGGATGCTATGTTAATTCTGACGGAGAGCGACTTGATCCTGTTTCAAAAGAAGTATTACTTCCCAAATGATATGGTGGTGAAATTGCCCGTTTTGACCAATCGAACGTATTCTCCTCCTTTTAGGTTTGTCACCGTTCATGAGGCAGCCTTGAGAGCTGGCCTACGATTTCCACCAGCACCTGAGTTCATCCAAATTGTGAAGGAGTTCAAAGTTTGTGCTGCTCAGTTGTGTTGTCGGTTGATTGGGTTGACTGTTTCCGGTGATTTTAGCGCGGTTGTGCGGGTTCTTTAGTGACTCACATGATCGTGTGATGTTTAAATAGAAGGCGCTGGATTTTCATCTAAAGGAGCCGATAAGACAATGGTTTGTGAAATTCTACTTTGCAAAGAATGACTGGGGGCTCCGCGAGAGACTAGGAAGGTTTCAACAATTGTCTGGCTTACTTCAGATTACTGAGAAGGGAATGTTGCAAATGTTGAGATTTCGTGACTTAAAGGAGCTGTTGTTCAAGACACAATATATTTACAAATTTGGTGATGAATCATTGTTCAAGGTCAAGCTTTTTTTTTCATCTCGAATAGTTCACAGTTGTAGCATTAAAGAAATCAACGAAGAGACCTTCTGAGCCATCCCTTGTAGAATCCTTAAAGCAGCTCCCAAAAAGTATTGACTATAATGTACCACCTCAGAAAAATCAAAAGAAAGTTAAAACATTGCAGGAATCTTTTCCCAGTCGTTCGACTGTTCATATTCTTGAGAATGCTCTATCTCATGAATGTACTGGACTCCTGGAGGCTGAGAGTTTTGTAAGTTTCTTTTATTTTCTGCCACTGTATAATTATTTCATTCATCTAACCCATGTTTCTTTTTTTTTTCTTAAGAAGGATACCATGGTGGAAAACCAGAAGGGGCTTGGACTAGCCCTAAGAAATTGGAACTCCGAATTTGTTAAGATTAAATATTTCCAAGGAGAGTATCAGCCTCAATATCAATCCAGGATTGAAAGAGTCACAACTCTAGAATCACAGTTGATACAGTGCAGGACAAAGCTATCAATAATGACAACTTCCCTCTCATTGCAGCTTCAAGATCTGGAGAGAACTTGAGAGGGGTTGGTGGAAGCACGAGCCACCCTTAGTGAAAGTAATAGGCACATGAAAGCCCTTGAGTCGACGGTGTCAGTCTAGCAAGAAGAGATCTGACTTTTAAAGTCTACAAAGGACTTTGATGTTGTAGAAGCTAGACACAAAGTGGTTGAGGACTTTAAGAACCCGCTTGAGTTCAAAAGTATCATTTGAAACCATGTCCAAGAAGCTCTTGATCGTGTACTTGATGTTGAGGTAAAGGAGCAACAGAAGTGGTTCACCGAAGAAAGATTCATCTGGGGTTTCTTAAAGGGGAGTCGAGTGGCGCAACATCAAACCTGAATTATTGTTGAGGGGCTCACTCCATGCGAAGCTTCAGAGGACCCTTCCTCGGATTCTGATGGTGATGACATCAAGAGTGAATTGAGTAAAGTTCTCTTCAACGACAAGGAGGTGGCAGAGGAGAACATTGACATTGATTAGTGTTTTACTCTTCCTTTTATTGTTTGTTGCCTATTTGCTTTTGTCATGTTGTTCTAACTACACAATTGCTATTATTCTTTTTGAAATTTGTCAAAGCATGTTGATCATCTTATTTTGTTAATTTTTTTCCCCCCGAGTATATTTTTGGTGATAAGCGTGGCGATGAATCACCAATAACATTTGACTTGGCTGTGGCTATCTATCAGAGTTTTGCTCGATAAAGTTAACCTATATAGGTGAGCCAACTGAAGTCTAACGAGGACTTATTAACCCAGCTGAGGTTGTTTGTTGAAGCATTGCTCACTTACAAACTCATGTGTAGCCCGTCAGGTATAGTTAACCTATCCATGGTTGTTTACTGGAGAAAAACTTAACGAAGTTAAACCATATGGAAGTGGTTAGATCAAATCTCCTTGGGATTGATCGTTCTCTGACTAAAATACAGTCAGAGTTGTGTATTTCTCGGGTTGAGACAATGAAGTGAGTCATGAATGAGCCATTACACTTTCTAAAGATATCCTTTATGTATAAGAACATAAGTGAGTAATATTTGAGATAAATTGATTATGTATGAGTTGCGATGTAATAACATATGCAGACTACATGACTGGGGTGTTACTAATAGTACTTGCAAAGATTTTTTGCATTCCAAGTTCGAGGTAAGATTTTCCTATCTGAATGCTCGAGCTTGAAGGTTCCAGGCTTGATCATGATAGCCACGATATATCAGTCTTCCCAGAGAGGTGATAGTTTATTGCGTTGGGAACCATGACCTGTAGCTTCGGTACTACGCAAGGCCAGATCACCGATGGAGATAGGTTGAGGCTTGACTCCCCGATTGAAGTTGCAAGCAACTTTTTTGTGTTAGGAAGCAGCTATAAGATGGACCACATTGTGTGTTTCTAGGAGGAGATCCAAATGTTGTCATAGCTTTTCCTCATTGTTATCTGAGTCGAAAGTCTTGACTCATGGGTTTGGAACTCCAATATTAATTGGGATAATAACCTTAGTGCTGAAACACAAGTTATATGAAGTTTCCCCGGTTGGAGTTCAAGAGGTTGTGTGATAAGCCCAAAGGACGTTGTTTAGCTCTTCTACCCACTGCCCCCCAGCCTTCACAAGATGAGTCCCCTTGAGCATAGTTTGATTTGTCACCTTTGTCTGCCCATTTGTTTGGGGATGTACCATGACAGTGTGTACCAACTGAATGTGATGATCCTAGCAGAATAATACGAACACCCTTCCAGTGAATTGAGTTCCATTATCAGTGATAATCTTCGCAGGGAGCCTAAAGCGACAGATGATGTTTTTTCAGACAAATTTTTTGACATTTGCTTTAGTGGTCTTGGTGAGCGGCTCCGCTTCTACCTATTTAGTGAAGTAGTCGAAAACTAAGATGATAAATTTTTGTTGTCCAGTAGCTATTAGAAATGGTCCCATGATATTTACCCCTCTTTGGGCAAAAGGACAATGACTCAGAAATGATGTGAGTTCTACTGGTGGCACATGCGTAAGATTGGAATTTAGTTGGAAACTCTTGCTTTGTTTGTACAAACTCTAACGTGTCTTGCTTAATTGTGGGCCAATAGAAACCATGTCTCATTATTTTAAAAACAAGTGCCCTGCTGATGGCGGGTAGATTTAGTGTGTAAATTTTGTAAATATTTTTCAATATTAAGAAATTACACACGATAGATATATAATAAATATGTAATATAATCCCAACAAAAATACCTTTTATGAAAATAGTTTATCTTTTAAAACTCTTTTTAAACGTCAAATCTCCGTTAAAATCAACACAAGCATACATATATCTCAAGTAATAAAGGGCTTCAATGGAGTCCTAGATATCGATCCCACAGGGAAGTTGGAAAATATTTTAAGTAAGTTTTTGAAATTATTTTATAATTTAAAAATACAAAATGAAAGTAAAGTGTGAAGAGTTTAAATTTTCATGAGAATATCATGTACAAGTACAAGTGGCACTAAATAAAATTTTTGTGGTGAAGAGTTCAAATTTAAGAAAACATACTTCCCCTTTACAATGAGTGTATGGATTGTGAAGAAATTAAAATCATTTGAAAATATATAAAATTTTTTTGTGTCAAATAGAAGCAATCCTATTCTTTACCCTCTTCCGAGTGTTATAAAGAACATTGACTAATCCAAAGTTTGGTCCCTAATTTCGTGGTCATGCTGGGAGAATACCAGTTGCCACTCCAGAGCTTCCATTACTCCCTCACTTGACAACTAACAATCTCGCATCAGTTTCCAATCAATTGGACCAATATGTCACCTTAAAATCTCTAATTCTGCATCCAACAAAGTATATTTCCCTCTTTATCTGCACCCAATCCCATGGATGACATACTCTGAAACGAAATCAAATGTGATTCTCTCTATGTTATAGAAATCATATCCCTTTTCAGAACATATGTCTCTCAACAAGTTTTAACATTGCAATTAGCCAGATCGAAAAGTAAATGAAGATCGGAGTTTAAATCATCACAAATTATTGATATTTAAAACCGTAGAAGATAAAATTAATTCTTCACAAAACAATATTTCAAAGTAGGGAGAAGGATAAAAAAAACTATTTTCATGTGAAGGATATGACAAAACACGAATTATATATATATAAATAAGTTTACAACACAAAGGAAATAAAAGATACAACTTATCTCACAATCCTTCCTAAACAAATCCCTAGAAGTTCTCTCCAAGCATTTCTCTCTTTACAATCCCACTCAATTCTCTCTTAGAAGTGTAATGAAGAAGAAATCTCTCACATTCCCTCTCCTCTTACAATCCTAGAAGAAAATCTCCTCTTCTCTCCTCTTGCCTCTCACACCAACTTTCTCTCTCTCCCTTTCGCCTCTCTTTCTCGTCTCTCTGAAGTCCTCTCTTTTATTTTGGGCTACCTCCTTTAAAAAAGAAATCCAAATTCCCCTCCAAAAGTTCCCTCCAAAAGTCAACTCTTTTTAATTCAAAAGACGTGTCATTTGATCCAAGAGACATCCCTTCATAAAAGAACATTCCAAAGTGTCTAGATGCATTGAATTACTCCAATTGGTGTGTAGAACAAGTGTCCCTTTGAAAATTCATGCAAAATTCATCTCGAACCACCTTAATTTGCAAAAAGGCGTCTTTGACGCATTATGTGCTGATTTGGCACATCATGTTTTCTATCAAACGGTGCATCAAGCAGATTGGCGCTTAATGCGCGCTAAAACCCAAAATTTGCTATTTTGGTTCCAAATTTTGTCCTTTTTGCTATTTTCACCCCAAAAACATTAAAATACCATTTTTTTTAAGTGTAATATCACAAAAAATAAGCGTAAAATTTGTGCTTAAACAGTGTATTATTTTGGTGTATCAAAATCTCCCAAAATTAAATGTTAGTTGTCCTTAAGTGACACTTTTATTACATAAAAAACATATGACTTAGGATAGAGATTAACTTATAACTTCTATACTTTAGTTTAATAGATAGAATAACAAAAGAAAAACCTTTAATAACTTAGATGCAAACTCTAAGTCTAGGAATACTTAGTAATTAAATTTAAGATTTCTGAATCTCTATTCATATCAAGAGGAATAACAATTTTTTATATTATGGACATTTAGAACATTTATATGAAAAAGAACTTCATTAAAACTTTACTAGGAATGCTACTAATACTCTATTATAAGTTTAAAAAATGTAATAAAACTCATTCCTTAAGTTGATTCAAGTGAAACCAATTTTTTATTAGGCATCTCCTCAAGCTTCTCCTCACTTATTTTTCTTTTCTTTTCCTTTTTCAAGTGAGGATTACTATATCTGGATGGTCTTTAATAATTTTAAACTTCACTATCCTCTTCTTAAAGATAAAACTCTATACCTTTCTTCCTTTATAAACTCATATTAGTTTTTGATTTTTTATAAAGTCTCATTCTTTTCTTCTTACATGAAGCTCTAAAATTCTTAACACTTCCAAAATACAACTTCATTTACTTTAAATAGAAAAGTATAGTCTTATCCTATCATATTAAATATCTTTAACTTTAGAATTGACCTTCATTATTAAAAACTTTTTACCTAAATTTACCACAATATCATAAACATAAGTATAGTCATTTAAAGTTAAATCTTAATATCCCATGCCATTTTAAATTAATTTTCTTAAAAAAATATAGTTAATTGAGGACAAATAAAATTTAGTTTATTTCTTTTCAAAATAAACTTTTCTTTCCCCCAAACTTAAGTTTTTAAGCGATTCTAAAAATATTTTTAGAATAAAATTTAGTAGGTGAAAGAAAACAGTAAATGCATGAAAATGAAAACTGACATGTAGATGATTTTTAACTATGAAACTGGGCTCTAGCATACTGCAGTTACTAAATGTAAAACTACATACAGGCTTTAAAACATTAAATAAAACATAATATTTTCTAAAGAACTTGCTGAGAATTAAAAAAAGAAATACAAAAACTGAAAAAGTAAACTGAAAAATACTAACAATACAGAAAAATTGAAAGTTTACGGCTACTTTACAGATTCAGTTCACAACATAACATAAAATTTATTACTTCAACAAGTTTCAAATAAAATTTCATCACAATACAATCACAAATAACAAACAAACATCAATACACACTAAACTAAACTCATAAAAATCAATCTCATCTCATTCCTCGTCATTATAAGAATATTTTTGTTCTCTACCTTCTTCATCATGAACAAGAGCATAGGGAGTGAAACTAGAGCAAGCAGGAAAGTCCACATTTGGTTCACCCCTAAGAATTCTTACCATAGCATTTTCAAAATCAGTATCATGTTGAACTCTCCTCTGCTGACATTCATCATTATAAGCATTTCTTGCTCCTATCTCTCCCAACTGTGTTTGAAAATTAATTATGTCCATTTGTTTAATCATCAGTTGGTCCATAATTCCTTTAAGTGATGCAAATCGAGAAGTAGACACCACTACAGCAGATGTACAGGGCCTATCTCTTCTTCCACCTCTAGATTCAACAAATGATTCCACTCTCTGAATCATAGCCTCCCAATCAGATTTTGTGGCTATAATCTTTCTTCATTTCTATGGGACTCTACTCTTGATTGTTCACATAGAGTGAAAATCAGGGCATGGTATCCCAAACCACCAGCTATAGAACTACCAGCTATACTTCGAGCATGCTGAATTGTAAGTGCACCAACATCTATTGCTTTCATGTTCTGAATGCAATATTTTAGTACAATTATATCTTTTGTAACATCAACCAACTGATTTGTTGGAAACATTCTGACAGAAATGAAGTGGTGCCATAGTTTTGACTGAATAGTCAACATCAAAGCAGGGGAGTTAACTATCTTGTTATTCTTAATCTTCCACTCTCCTCTTCCATAAGTTAAAAGTGCAATCAATTCATCTAGTGATGAATCAGTCATCACGAATGCAGCATATTCATTGAAAAATGTGCCCCTCAACCCATAAAAAGTATTGATCTGATCAACAGTAAATTCAACTTGTATACCTCTAACCAGTATATGGTCATCTGCAGTGACCTCAGGTTTACATAAAACTCCCGAACCATCGGGACAATTGCTACGGCAGTGAAGTTGCAAAATCTTTCCTAGTTTATGGAGAGATTCAGTCTCTCGATCTCGCCACCTGGGTTTGTAAACACCCGTTATTGAATCATTCTTCTTGTCTCCATTTGAGTATTGTAACTGTGCTGGGCTTTGAAACTAAAAAATCCTTGTGCATCAAAATCTTTGGACGACCTTCCTCTCTTAACACAGGGAGCCATTTAAAAATTTTACGAAAAGCCAAATAATTCCAAATAATTTGTTAAATAAAAAATCTAACTCCTCAAGCAAGATTATTTGGTAAGAAACTTTTCACCATGAGTTTTCTTCAAACTTTTTCATAAAAAATCCCAAATTTTGGATCTTCCTATCCACGGTGAAAATTAAAAATTTCTAAGTTAAAGTGAAGCTCTTAACAAGAAAAGAGGAAATCTATGGTTTTTAGCCTCTGAATCCTTCTCTTTTGTCCGCAATGTGATGCTCTAGACCAAGGTTTTGAGGTAGGAGATGACTTAAGCTGTAAAAATGGAGTTTGTCCATGCGATTTCATAGTTTTCTAAGTGATCTAGCATTTTCTAACCTTTGGCACGTCTTGCACCAAGGCTCTTTAAATTGGTGCATCATGCATCAATCTGACGCATCGTGTGCCAATCTGGCGCATCATGTGCTAGAGCTTAAATTTACTATATTTCAGTTTCTGTGGAAATTTGCTTCATACTACTTTATGTCAACCTCTATTTGACTCAAATAAACATTTCTAAGCATAATTAAAGATCACACTAACACCAAACTTTCACAAACAACACAAAACTCACATTTCTATATAAAATTTGTGTTATTACAAACTAACATTTTCAAGCCAACAAATATCAAATTCAGTGTTCTAAAGCAAACCAACATCCTTACACTAAAATCTAAACATCAAAATTCAGAACAAAAACATAAATAGTGTTCACAAATAGAAAGGAAATGCAATCCAACACAATAAAACAACTAAAACAAAAAGTACTAAACTAAAGTTTTGTGCATAAATTAAGTTCAAAGATCTTCTTTACTATCATCCTCATAGATATCTCCCATAGATTGGTAGTGCACATACAAGTTGTAGAAGGGTTGATATGGAAATTCATCAATTGAATTTTCTTCCTCAATCCAAGAATGTTTCTTGAACATACGTACCAAACCATATACAATACGCCCAGTATGTTCAAAATGTTCCTTTAGTCTCCAATCTAGATGATCCAGCATTTCAGTAATATTCCCAATCACATGCATGAGAGTCTGCATCTCTTTTTAAATCTTCTTGATCTTCTTCAAAAGTGCACTCGAGTTGTAGTAGGGCTGAATAAGTAATGAATTCTGATATTCTTGATCCATCAACACATTCATACCATTTTCATCTCCCATTCTAATACAGTTGCAATAGACTTCTGGATCCATCGACTTCCAAGGAAGAAGCACTTCTTCCCAACTTTTGTAAAGTACTTGCGATTGTTTGCACAGTAGGAAAATAATGGATGGATGTCCAAACCCAATAGCAGATCCATTGACCATCAAACCCAAAATCGATTTCACAATAGTAGCTCCAATGTTAATAGGTTTTCCAGTTTGAATATAGTAATTCAGAATGAAACTTTTCTTAGTTACCTTACTGATTTTCATGGTGGGCAGTAATTTCGATGCAATGAAGAAGTGTCAAGCTTTTGAAATTGAATTTAAAAATGATGAGTGAAATCTTACATTTCCATCATCTCTGGTCTCCCAATTCGCATCTCCATCCGTAAGGTAGCGGTAGAGTTCATTCATACTGTCTCTCGTAGGGATAAAATTCATGTAGTGGCAGATAGTCACATTCTCAATCATAAACATCTCATTTATTCTTGTAGGAGTAAACTGCACAAACCTACCTCAAACGTAGATCATTTCTTGGTTTATCCCATGAAGATTTGCATAAAATTATTTTACTACAGGAAGACCGACAACGATAGTAGTGTAGCAAAGCACTTCCCAGTGCCTCTGCGCAATAGTCTCTTGCACTCGTGTATTCGATGTGTTGAATCCTTGATTCACAAATCCCCTTTCTTTGATAAGCCTCTTCTTCACTAGAATTTGATCATGTAACTTCTGCATAAAAAAACTGAAGAACTTTCTCCGGTTGAAAATTCCAAATATAGCAGAGTTTTTAGAGTGGGAAGCCTTGGGATTTGAAAAGTGGTGACTCTTCCTTCATTTTTCCCTCTAAAATATGTTATAGAGTCGGTTTTTAGGAGTTTTATGGAGAAGAAACTGCAAAAAATTGCCTTTTGACACTTTTTAGTCACTTTCGGTACCGCGACGCATCATGCGTCAGCTCTTTGAAATTCAGTTCATCATGCGCCAGCTCCAAAATCTTTGCCGTTTCGATTTCGATCCAATAATTTATCAATTTTTTTCTTATAAAATTAAGCAAATAAAGATGTTTCTAAATATTTTTCTCAAATACATGGACTTCATAAAGACCTAAACATAAATATACGTAAAATATTTCAAACTCAACAAACTCAAAAGCAAACTAAACAACGATACATATGGGTTGCCTCCCACAAAGCACTTGGTTTGATGTCGTCAGCCCGACAATCCCAGTCTTATTCTGGGTGACCCAACATTACATTCTCTATATAAGCTAGTATTTGACCATCAAAATATGATTTCAATTTGTGCCCATTCACCTTAAATATTTTTCCAGTCTCGGGGTCTTCAATATTAACTGCTCCATAGGGATAAAATTTATAACTCTGAATGACCATTTCCATATAGACTTCAATTTTCTAGGAAATAATTTCAATCTTAAATAATATAATAAAACTTCATGTCTATATTCAAATCCTCTTTTTATTATCTTCCGGTCATGTCATTATTTCATCTTTTCCTTATAAATCCTCGCATTATCATAAGATTCATTCCTAATTTCCTCAAGCTCATTAAATTGAAATAATCTTTTCTCACCGGGTTCTTTCAAATTAAAATTGAATTTTTTTTGTAGCCCAATAAGCTTTATTCTCCAATCCAACTGACAAGTGATAACTTTTCCCAAAAATTAATATATATGAGGACATTACTATAGGTGCCATATAAGCTATCCTGTATGCTGATACACCAAAAATATATGTATTTTTAGAACCAAATTTTATACTCTTTTTTGGTGATATTGCACTTTAATGGAAGGTATTTTTTTGTGTTTTATTGCAGGTTGTTGACTTTTAGGACTTGGAGCAAAAAGGAAGCAAAAAAGATGAAATTTGGAGTCAAAATGAAGAATTTAAAAAATTGGTCAACACCGACAGCGCCAGACTGGGCTCTGAAGGCGTCGTTCAATAGAGAATGCATATTTAATTAAATGGTCTTTGGCGCCGACTTCACCAAAATGGGCGTCGACGGCGCCTCTATCGGTGTAGGCCCTGTTTGTAGAAGATTCGACGAATTTGAACGTTTTTTTAAGAGTTTTTGGATGCACCTATTGGAAAACCAACCTTATGCTCTATTTAGGGTTCAAATTTGATCAGAACCCCCCCCTCCTCACACCAATTCGTATTCTTCCACTGACTTAATTTTCTTCTCCGCACACCGCCATTCTTCACCATTAGTTAGTTATTTTCTCTATAGTTTTGAGTTTTTGTTGTGAGGTTAACTGTGAATTCTTCTCTAAGAAGTGTTGGAGAGGAAGAGAAGTGAGAGATTTCTTCTTCCTACATTTCTTAAGAGAGGCTACAAGGGATTTGTTTTGAGAGAGAGTTTCAGATAAGTGTTGTTTATTTATTATTATTGTATGAACTTTCTTCTATATATGAAATTTATGTTTTATTGTATCTTTCTCATGAAGTATAAGTAGATTCCTTTATATTTCTCCCTACTCTGAGATATGGTGAAATGAAGAGATAATTTGGATTTGCTAATGTTAAATTTTAAAATAAATTGTGATGGCTTTCAACTCTGCTCTTAATTTACTTTTTGATCTGGCCAATTGAATTGTTAAATATGTTGTGAAACATATGATCCAAGAAATAGAGTATGAGTTCTACAATAGAGTGAGAATCACATTTAAGTCCATGAAGGAGTATTTCATTCACAAAATTAAGTGCAAACAAATAGAGAAATATACTTTGTTGGGTGTAGAATTGGAGATTTCTAAGATGGCAGACTAAAAATCCCCAATTCGATATTAGTGTTTAAAAATTAAAACTAGAGTTAGCCTTCAGGGGAAGGGAAGTGGTAGCTTTGGAGTGGGAGCCAGTATCCTTCTAGCCTAGCTACGGATTTAGGGACTAAACCTAAGATTAGCCAATGATTTTCTATAACACTGAATCAGGGTAGAGAATTAAAATTGATCCTTTTTGGCACAATACAAATTTAAAGCATTTATCTCATCTCATATCACCAAAAACTCATTGTAATGGGAAAGATACTTTTTCATATTAGAAAAATTCATCACATAAACATAGTTTAGTAGTTATTAATTTTAAACCCTGCTTTTAAATTTTGCTAGTAGTT
This sequence comes from Phalaenopsis aphrodite, assembly GCA_003013225.1. Taxonomy (NCBI): domain Eukaryota; kingdom Viridiplantae; phylum Streptophyta; class Magnoliopsida; order Asparagales; family Orchidaceae; genus Phalaenopsis; species Phalaenopsis aphrodite. Next base: position 1,137,727 of record NEWO01000180.1, read on the forward strand.
AATAATTTAGCTTTGATAATACCTTAAACATTCAAAATTAGTGAAAAAATTTTGTTTGATTTCTGTGAATTTTCTAGTTAATTTATCATTTCAAATTTAAACATTCCTCATGGTATCGATATTTGGGACTTAAAAAGAAAATTTTATATTACTTGAAAACGCTACGTATACTTGCATAGAATAGAACATTAAGTGTTGAACATTATTATTCATAAAATAACATTTCAAGTTTTTGACACAGTTGTAAAGCAGAGTAAACTTTATAAATCTTACACAACTATATTTCAGCATCCGCATCAAGTTTTTGGCGCCGTTGCCTGGGAAGGTAACAGTAAATTAAATAGATTTAGTAAATAAGGAAATTTAGAGATAAAAATATACAAAATAGAAAATATCAAAAAATATTATAAAATATCAAAAATAAAAAAAACATATAACTATATATTTAAGAGTATTTTTAAGAAAATTTTCTTTGCTTATTATATTTGTTTATGCTAAATATTGGATCTGAAGGTTTAGTTCCTTACGATTCAGAATTAGAACGTACTATTAAAAAAATTCTAAAACGACAAAAAGAAATTAAAAATTTAAACAAAATGTCAAATAACTTAGATAATCAAATAAATGAAAATCAACAAAGACCTTTAAAAGATTATGCTAATCCAACAATAGATGAACTTCACTATTTAAAATTTTGATGTTGCTGCTAATTCATTTGAACTTAGACCTGCTATTATTTAAATGATACAAAATAATCAGTTTGGATGAACACCTACTGAAGATCCTAACTTACATCTTACTAGTTTTCTTAAAATTTGTGCTACTTTTAAATATGACGGAGTGTCTGATGATGCTGTTAGGCTTATAATTTTTCCTTTTTCATTAAGAGATAGAGTCAAAGCTTGGTTAAATTCATTAGCACCTAAATCTAACAGAACTTGGGGAGAACTATCACAAAAATTCTTGGCTAAATATTTTTCATCCTCGAAAACCACTAAGCATAAAAACGATATTACAACCTTTTGTCAGATTGAAGGAGAATCAATATATGAAGCCTGAGAAAGATTTAAGGATCTCCTTAAAAAATGTCCACAACATGCTTTACCAGATTGGTTAATTATTTAAACTTTTTATTATGAATTAGTAGGATTACTTAGATCTATTATAGATGTGTTGGAGGTGGTTCTCTAATGTTAAAACCTTTTGATGAAGCATACTCTTTAATAGAAGAAATGACTACTAAAAATTTTCAATGGCCCTCTGAATGGGTGAATCCTAAGAGAGTAGCTAGTATTCATGACTCTGATACAATGTCTAATTTAGCATCTCAAATTGCTGCTATATTGTAAGAGATTCATCAAATTTGAATGAACTATTCTCAAATACCACCAGTATTAGAGGAAAATTTACTAGGGTAGATAATTGATACTCAATCATCTTATGAAATTTTAAATGCTATTAATAATGAAAATAATAATCCTTATTCTAACTATTACAAACCTGGATGGAAAAATCACCTTAATTTTAGTTGGAAAATATTATAACAATTCAATGAACTCCGCAAGAAATTTAAATGACCAAGGAAATCCTAATTATCAACCTTATTAATCTCTTAAATTAACTTTAATCCTAACCCACAAATTAAGGAAAAGAAGTTGACGAAATGAAATACAAAATCAAGGGGCTGCTATTAGAAATATTGAAAATCAATTAGAATATATTGCTACTGCACTTAGTAATAGACCTTCAGGAATTCTTCCGAGTACTGTGAAAGTTAATCCAAAAGATCAAAATAAGGAGCAAATTAAAGTAATTTAATTACGAAGTGGAAAAGAAATTGAAATAAGAATCTAAAGAGAAACTGAAGTTGATGAGGAGAAGGAAGAGATGGAAAGTGACCTTAATGAAAATGAACAAACACAAGTTCCCCAAGAAAAACCATTACCTCCGTTTCCTCAACGACTAAAGCAGAAGTATAAAGACAAATAATTTACAAAATTTTTGGAAATCCTTAAAAAATTAACGATAAACATTCCTTTCATTGAGGCTTTGGAACAAATGCCAAGTTTTGTGAAAATTATGAAAGAAATACTAAACAAGAAGAGGAAGTTTGCATATCATGAGATCGTTGCACTTAGTGAAGAGTGTAGTGCTATTATTCAAAAAAAAAAGTTTCCTGAAATATTAAAAGATCCTGGTAGTTTTACTATACCTTGTGCAATTGGTGAAAAGTTTTATGAAAAAGCCTTATGTGATTTAGGAGCAAGTGTCAATCTTATGCCTCTATCACTTTTTAAACGTTTAGTTTCAGGAGAGATTTCCTCTACTACTATAACTCTTCAGTTAACTGATCGATCAATAACCTATCTTAAAGGAGTTATAGAAGATGTATTAGTAAAACTGAATAATTTTTTTCCCCTGTAGACTTTATAGTATTAGATATGGAGGAAGATAAAGAGATTCCTATTATTTTGGAAAGACCATTTCTTGCAACAGATAAAACTGTGATAGATGTGCAAAAATGAGAATTAATAATGAGAGTTAATGATTAGGAAGTAAAATCTAATATTGCAAAAGCTATGAAATATCCTGTGATAGAAAAAGATAATGAATGTTTTAGGATGGAAGTCATTGATTATCTAAGTAATGAGTAATTTAAGAAAGAGTTTGAAGAAAAATTAAAGTAAGAAGAATTTAGTAAGAATAAGAATGAAATAAAAGAAAAAAATTTAGATTTTATTCAAAACAAATTTGAAACATTAGATTTGTTGGAAAATGATAATAAAAATATTATTCCTTCAAGTATTAAATCGCCTGAACTTGAATTGAAAGTATTATCTGCTCATTTAAAATACGTATTTTTAGGAGATTCATCCACATTACCTGTTATTGTATCTTCTGAGTTAACGAAAATTCAAGAACAAAAAATAATAGAAATGTTAAAAAGATATAAAACGGCTTTTAGATGGACTTTAGTAGATATTAAAGGAATTAGTCCTTCAATTTGTATACATTGAATTTTATTAGATGAAAAATATGAACCTAAAGCTGATCTTCAGAGGAGATTAAACCTAACAATGATAGAAGTTGTTAAAATATAAATTTTAAAATGATTAGATGTTGGAATTATATATCCTATTTCAAACGGTGTTTGGGTGAGCCCAATTCACTGTGTTCCAGAGAAATGAGAAGTGATCATTGAAGTAAATAAGAAAAATGAATTAATTCCAATTAGACAAGTTACTGGTTGGCCAATCTGTATAGACTATGGAAAATTAAACCTGGACACCAAGAAAGATCACTTTCCTTTACCCTTTCTAGACCAAATGTTATATAGATTGGCTAGAAACAAATATTACTATTTTTTAGATGAATATACCAGTTATCATCAAATTCCAATTGTTCCTAAGGATCAAGACAAGACAACATTTACAAGCCCTTATAGAACATTTTCGTTTTGTGAATGTCTTTTGGACTATGCAATGCACCTACAACATTTCAAAGATGTATGATGTCAATATTTAGTAATTTGATTGAACATAGAATGGAAGTATTTATGGATGATTTCTTTATGTTCGAGACTTCATTTGAATTATGTTTAAGTAATTTACAAAAAGTTCTGGAATTATGTGAAAAAATCAACCTCGTACTTAATTGAGAAAAATGTTAATTTATGGCTGCAAAAGGAATTGTACTTGGATATAAAATTTCTAAAAATGGCATGGAAGTAGATCCTGTAAAAATTTAAGTTATTGAAAAATTGCCACCACCGACTAAGGTCAGAGAGGTAAGAAGTTTTTTAGAACATGCTGGTTTCTACAGGCGTTACATCAAAAATTTTTAAAAAATAACTAAGCCATTATGCCAACTTTTAGAAAAAAAAATGATATTTAAATTTAATGAGGAATGCATAAAAACATTTAAATTATTAAAAGAAAAATTAATCACTGCACCTATAATAGTCCCACTTGATTGGGAGAAACCATTTGAAATAATGTGCGATGCTAGTGATTATGCTATGAGAGCTGTTCTAGGACAAAGACACAATAAAGTTTTTAAAGTAATATATTATGCTACTAAACCTCTAAATAATGCTCAAATTAACTACACTACTACTGAAAAAGAGTTATTTGCTATTGTTTATGCCTTCAAAAAATTTAGATCTTATTTAATTGGAACTAAATGTATAGTGCATATACATCGTTCTGCTATTAAATACTTAATGCAAAAGAAAGATGCTAAACCAAGGTTAATTAGATGGATACTTCTATTGCAAGAGTTTGATTTTACTTTAGTTGATATTAAGGGAAATAATAATCAAATAAATGATCATTTGTCTCGAGTAGAAAAAGAAATATTAACTAATTTTGTAAATGAAATTTTAGGAACTTTCCGTGATGAACAATTATATAGTTTTGATGAAATAGATACATCGTGGTACGTCGCTATAGTAAATTATATTGTAAGTGATATTCTACCACCAGGTACTAAGAATCAAAAATTAAAAAAAATTATGTATGATTCAAAATTCTATTTTTGGGATGACCCATATTTATATAAACAATGTAAAGAACTATTTATTAGAAGGTGTGTGCCTTATGAAGAAACTCAACAAATAATTGAAAGATGTCATGATTTGGAATTTGGAGGACATTTTGGAATGAATAGAAGTGCTTATAAAATTTTGAAGGCTGAATTTTATTGGCCTACTCTTGTTAGAGATGTTAATGAATATATTAAAACATGTGATCGATGTCAGCGAGTAGGAAATATTTCTAAAAGAAATGAAATGCCTCTAAATTACACATTGGAAGTTAAAATTTTTGATATGTAGGGATTAGATTTTATGGACCATTTATTACTTCATTTGGAAATTTATATATATTACTTGTTGTTGATTATATGTCAAAATGGATCAAAGCTGTTGTTGTACCTAAATGTGATATTCGTAGTGTTTCAAAATTTTTAAATAAAAAATATTTTTACAAGATATGGATTGTCAAGAGTAATTATTACAGATGGATGATCCTATTTTAAAAATAAGAGAATCTAGAAATTGATAAAAAATGATATTATGCATAGATTTTCTACTGCTTATCATCCTCAGATTAATAGTCTAGCAAGAATATCAAATCGTAAAATAAAACAAATTTTAGAAAAACTGTAAATCCTTATTAATTGGACTGGTCTACTAGATTAGATATTGTATTATGGGCATACAAAACTGTTTATAAGACTCCAATAGGAATGTCCCCATATAGACTTATTTTTGGAAAAAAACATGTCACTTACTAGTAGAATTGGAACATAAAATATTTTGGGCTATCAAAAAAATTTAATTTTAATCTAAAAGATGATGGTAAGAAAAGATTATTGCAACTCAATGAACTTAAGGAAATTAGAAATGCAACATATGATAATGCAAAAATCTATAAAGAGAAAATGAAAATATGGCATGATCGGAAGTTATTAATAAGAAGTTTGAACCTCGACAAGAAGTTCTATTATATAATAAAAGATAGAGATTATTTCCAGGAAAACTGAAATCCATATGGTTAGGGCCATTTAAAGTGATTAAAGTCTCTCATTATGAAACTATTGTTCTTAAAGATCCTAAATCTGGAAAAATATTTAAGGTTAATGGGCATCAATTGAAACATTATTATGAAGGACACCATTGACCTCACTTTTGGTTGAGGTTTAGTTTTCCCTTTTTAGTTGCCTAAGGTCTAGCCATATAATTTTCTTGTTGACTATCCCTAGAGGACTAGAAAAGGAACCCTCACCATTAGAAATTCTGAACTCTTCCTTGCTCAACTTGAAGTTCCACATATTAGTCCTAACCTCTAACACTTAGTAGTTGGGGCAAGTATGAAGGATTTCAAGGAGAGTCCCCATAGGACTGCTTGACCTTAAGGTTGAAATTGGGTGTTGTTCTGGATCTAGTTCACTCACTACACTCACTATCACCTACAATCACGCCCAACCCTAAACCCTAACTTGTTGACTTTAATCCCTTGATATTTTGGGAGACTCATGTAGATGGTCCTCTAGACCCACTAGCCCTATGCTAGGGTTTAGCTAAGACCAGTATATAGAGGACCCAAATGGCGATTTCATTGGTCCATAGCTCATGTAAGGTGATTGATACCCCAATTCTACCAAAATATTCAACTTGGCCTTTTTACCCCCAAACCTACCCAAATTACCTAAACACCCCCAAATCCCAAATTTGGCCAAAAATCTCGAATTCACCCAAAATACCTAAATTTGTTCAAAAATCATTTCAAACCATTTGAAAATACCCAAATTGCCCAAATCCACCCAAAAATTCCAAAATTACCAAACTACCCCAAAATTTGCCAAAATTACAAAAACACCCTTGGCACCCCAAAATTTTCCAAAACCTCCAAAATCACCTCAAATGTTTCCAAAACAAATTTAGACCCTCCCATTAAACCCAATTTGGCCAATTTGACCATTTTGACCAAAACCCCATAATGCCTTTAAAGGCCCAATTTCCTTTAATCCACCTCAAATGTCCCTCAATTTGGCCCCAATTCCCTTAAATTTAAATTTTAAACTCAAATTAACCTTTCAAATGACCAATCTAAACCAAATATATGCCTAACTGGCCCATGCTTTGAGCACAATTTTGATCTAAGTCAAACCCCAAATTTTGGCCCAATGACCTAATCTTAACCTACTCAAAATCATCCCAATTTGAATCCTAAACTCTTCATAACACTCCTACTTACCAAATTAAACCTTCAATTGGCTTTGCTGAAGCCTTAATTTCACTTAATTTTAACCCAAGTCCAAAAATCTCCAATTTGCTCCAAATTGGCTATGTCTCCAAATTCCACCAAATTGAATTCCCTAACCTAAAACTTGACACCCAATTTATGTTGAAAACTCTTCATGACATTCCTATGGACCATTTATAATCATCAATTTGGACTTAGCCTAACCTAGACCCAAGTCTAGTCCAACATGCCCAAATTGACCAAAATCCTAAAATCCTTCAAATTGAGCTTTCAATTGACCTTAAAATTACTTCAATACTTCACAAAAAATCTTCATTATAATCATCTACACAATATTGATCAATCACTTGGGCTCAAAGTTATGGCTAGCCTAACCCAAACCCAATTTTTAGCCATTTGGTCCCAAATTGGACCCATGCACCAAAATTGACTTAGCCATCATAAAATAACCAAATTAAAGTCTCCACAACCACCAAATACACCCTTTGAACTGGGATAAACCACCTTAAACTAGCTTAGTGAGTTATGGACCAATGGGTTCCTAAATTAAGGGATTTATTCCCACTTTTGGGCCTTAATCAAAATATCTTCCCCATCATCACTAGCCATTGGGGTAAATTATAATTAAGCCTCCCCCTGGCTCACCTGACCGCCTGAGCACCTCCTCTGCCCTGGTCGGTCGGAAAACCCCAAAACCAAGGGCCACCACCTTTAAATTAAACCCAATTTTAACTCTAAAGGCTACCTCATCCCAATGGCTCTTTAGAGCTCCTCAGCCCTCCACCTAAGCACCATTTTCCACCTCTCAATTGGCCATGAGCTTCCTCCTAAGTTCTTCTATTGAATCAGCCCCTCTCATGGCCAAGAAAGGAAGTGCTTGGAACCTTAAGGAAACTCTGCCAAAATCTCACCAGAGCTTCCCCAAACCATCCCAAGTGCAATCCCCTTGCTCTCAGCCATTAATAACCACCCCATAGAGCCAATTTCTTCATTGAAATTTGCCCTAAAACCAGGACAGAACTCTCCACAGCTCCACAGTACACAAAACTTCAATTAATTATGCACACACCATCCCCACAGTGAGAGAAGTTGATTCCCCATAAAAGGTCCCTCTGAAATAGCCTCTAACATAGCTTTAGACCAACACCTGAAATCCACCTTGATTGAATTCATACCTAGACAATTCACCAAGGCTTAGGACTTCATCTGAAGTTTCGTTGGACCCAATCAAAGCTACCACAACCATCTGATTAAGGTCTCCCCTCTCAGACAAAGCTATTGAGCTCTAACCCTTGCCTGAGCATATTTCGATTCTCCATACGTGTTTACTGTATTTCATACCGTATAAGCCATATGGATACATTTGTTTTGAGTAGATGAAGGTTTAGGAACAAATCCCATGCAATTTGGTTGAGTCTAAGCAGAGATTGTAAAGTTTTAGTGTGAACAGCTCACGGGTTAGGTCACTTGGGGACGATAACAAAGAGCCGTCTGATCACGCGTCTATCCAATGGATGGAAGAGATCGAGCCGGACAAACCCTTGGTGCATAAAGCGTGGTCCGCATGGAGGCTATGTGGCTGGCGGTGCAAATGGCGGAGCGACGCGTGGAGTCTTTGGAGCAGACGAGGTTGAGGTGGCGCCGCACTGAATAAGTAGAAAAGTAGGAATTTTTGAATTATTTTAAATGCCTAAACTTCAAAAAACCCCATCTTTCTCTAGAAAAATTATAAAAATAAAATAAAAATACCTTATTGCTCATTGAATAGAGGAAAATAATGTGAACTAAAAATAAAAATTACTTTTCAAATATATTATTTTTAATTAATTAAATACCCTCTGTGGTATTGTAATTCTCCATGGCTTAAATATTTTCACAATGGCTTGAAATTTTCAGGGTTTGTTTCTCATCATAAAGAATATTTTCTCTGATTTTTTCAAAGTCAGAGGACATCTCTATGTCTCTAAGCCTAATTTTCAAGCTAGGGTGACCATTTTGGCTATTTTAATTATACAAATCAAAATATCACTTGGAAAATTATGGGAATAATTTTAGTAGGTTTTCTGTGGTCAGAGAAGTCTAAGAAAAATATCATGATGCTTTCAATTATCCTATAATTTATATATTTTATTAAATATGAATATCTTGTGTTAATTTTTGTAAATTATATAATTACAAAAAATCAACAAAATTAATCCCACATTTTTCATAAAAATCATGTTTATTCACTGTAAAAATTTGAAAATCATTTGATTAAGTTCAAGTATTCAAATGGATTTTCTATGGAAACCTTGTATTTTTGTTTAAAAATAATTATATTAAATTAAATAAGCTAAGAAAAGTTATGAAAATTGTCTCTCTGAGTTAGGTGTGACCAGGGACATTTAATAAAAATAAAATCCATTTTTGTGAAAATATTTTATTTTTAAAATATATTTTGAATTAAAAATAATTAAAATATTCAAAATTTTCAAAAATAAAAAAATAGTTCAAAATGAGTGGAAATGTCCCCTGATCACTTAGAATTCATTAGGATATTTTTCCTAATTTTTCTAGATTAAAATATAAATTTTAAAAAGCTTAAAAATGAAATTTTCACATTTTCCCATTAAGATAATTATAAAAAATAAATTAAAAATCACAAAAAAACAAAACTTGTTTCTTTAAGTTTTTTGAATTTAGAGAAGTCTATTAAAAATATAAAAATGATTTTTTGTAATTAAAACATTATTTTCTATTTTATTTAATCATTGAAATTGATTAAAATTAAATAATATTAATATAAATTTTAATTCAAAAAAATCATGAAATCTTGCCTAGGTGTTTCTCTGACCTAAGGTAACCTCTAACAATTTTCTCATAAATACAAACTTCATTTTGGAAAGTTAAACAAATTAACCTTGGAAAATCCTATCTTCTAAATTTAAGTATTTATCTAAATTAAATTAAAGTTTTGAGAGATCCACATGTTCTCCTCTAACATTATAATTACCTCATGAATATGACACTTTAAAACCTCAAAGTCATTTGAGTTATGTTTTGTGAGTTATTAGGTGAAATACCCCAAGGGCAAAGTGATAATTTTAGATTTTGGTGCCTTAATCAAAATTTAGGATTAACCAAAGGGGAAATGAATAATTTTGATCTCAATAAATATGTTTGGATGATTGAAATACAATGAGATTAAAAGATAGAAACCCACTCACCACCTTTGCACAATGTCAACAAGATCATAAATTTCCTAATCTTTATGACTTGGAAGTCAACTAAGATCAGACGATTCTTAAGTGATGGGCTTAAGTCGGAAAGATGGAAACTCACTTTTCTTAAAGCCCGAAGTTGAGGATGGTTCATTTAATAAGAATACATGACATTTAAATCAAAATTTTGTTAATCACCATTTCACCTATCATGATTGTTAAGGGATTATTAGTGACATAGACTCAATATCTAAACTCAATTGATTGGATTTAGAAGATAACATAATTAGTAATTAACATCTATAAACACTACAAGCCTGACCTTAATTGTGGCCACCATAGTCTTGAATAACCTAGACTTGCCTTAGGGGCATCCACTCACATAACTCTTAAATGAAACATCAATTGACTAATCAGGTATCCTATCCTTGGGATAATTAAATTGTTAAGTTTCACTGGGCAACGGGTTAGCCACACTCTAAACTTGGATGGTAAATGGAACAATATGATAAGTTCAGAAATGAACCCAAAATAATTCAAGAGATTTTCAAAATAGGTCAGGGTCATACCTCAAGCACTTTGAAATCTTTTGGATATTTTGAAGGAAAAATTGAACTTGTCATATTTTGTTCGAAGAGTATCTACTAGCATCTTCCAAGACTCAATAAAATGGTAACTTGGGGTTTGATAATTAAACCTTCATCTACTCATGCAATTTAAATTTCTTGCAATATTATATACATGTTTTGCAAGTACTGACCTTTCAGGTTGTGGACTGAGAAGACTCGTCAGGTACACTTTTACAGTTTACAGTACTATCTTTTCTTATACTTTCCACACTATTTTTTTATAATTACAAAACTTGCATGTTAAATAATGATGTCACCCTGCATGAAAACCAAAACTGCTAGGGTAGCCGTGAAACCGAAACCAAACTAAAATCAATAAAGATAAAATTTACTGCCACAACATTTAAAATATAAAATATCTCAAACTTTAATCACAAACATTACAAAAAGACACTCGCAACTAAATTAAGACGTCTCTGTCGGATGATCAGGAATCAGTTGGAGGAGGTAACTTATGGTTGCTAATGAGGCTTCCCACAGTCTAAATGAAAGTAAGGAACTCATTAAGTTGAGTTTAGTAAATTTATTTAGACTAAGGAATCCAATAAAAAGTAGTGGTGTCGAAATGAGGGAACTATAGGATTCTAACATGTGTCGCTCTAATCAACTGTAACATGATCCATAATACTTAAAGAACCATAACCATATGGACATCTGATTTGAGATTCTAACCTGAACCATTAGAAAATTTAAACTCACCACGACGAGGAGCTTAGAGCTAGCACTGTAGGCAACACAAACATCTTCAACAGCAAGAGGAGCTACAACAACATATCTTTTCTTAGAATTAAATAACAATCCATAGGATTTTGAGGTTGTTTTCCTAGTTCAACATAAATTCTCAACTCATCTTTAGGCCTTTGTGTAGATCTACTGTACATTATATGCTCTAACGTTTCTTAGGATTCTAAGGTTGTCGTTCGTCACGACCAAAATCTTCACAGTTTCCAGGCTATTTGTATGATCGTTTCACATGAGTGTAAGCCCTAAATAAATAAAATTGACCGGATGAAACACTTAAATACTTCTCCTCTAAACTAAAATCAAACCATAAGATAGATTAGGAAGTCACCGAGGTTCTCCTCAGGATCTATGACATCCCCTAGTTCTTCTTCCTTTGGACTCTACAAAAAAAAAACGTTCTAAAGTTGAACCATTCCCCTTTCACAAATCTTTGTCCGATCTCGTTGAAATTTCTTCTCTTTTTGACCTCCTTGAAGATAATATTTCCTGATTTTTATCGAGAGTTTTTGTTGGTAACTTCAGTTATCTAAGATGTAATTAACTATAGAGACTTGCCCTTATATGAAGTTTTTCCAAACCCAACTTAATATAAACCCTATTTAATTCTTCATATTAAATAGGGGAACTTGTCAGAAAATAAAAAGTGGTTTCGCAGACCAAACAAATGTCATATATTTCTTAGTTTATTTGATCGAGCTTCATCCTCATGTCTTGTGTTTATCCTTCGGGATAAATACATGGTTTGAGGTATAGTGCTCTTTCATTTAAACTACAAAAAATATGGGGTCAGCTTGATTTCATATTTTTCTAAACTTATAAATAGATGTAAATTAAATGTCCTTCCAAAGTGGATGATGGGATTTCGATTCCAGTGGCCGACAGCTTCCAACGGGCAACTCCACAACCAAAAATAGTGCCGACAACTCCTGACGACTCCATTGAGGAAAGTTTCTCTCTCCATTTAAATTAGGGAATATTGTCTTCATACATCAATAATATGTTTATGTTCCTCATGAACCAAATTACCCTTCTTCAGTTTGCATGCTTTACCTATTTCTTTCTTGGGTGAGCACGGTTAACTCTTTTGGACTTCAGGATCGTCTGTTCAATCACCTTTGAACAAAGAGGTTCAGGAGGCCATTAAGGACTTTTAATATTCATGTGGAGTCGGACCCCCAATAAGTGTGTTGGTGGACTAGTTCCACCTAGGCATTGTACGTTGTAAAGTTGGCCCCGCACTGGGTCCTGAACTTCACACTTTCCCTTTCGAGTTTGATTTGATATTTTGCAAAATAAATCGAATTGTGTCATGTTGTGTTTGCTTTTTAATTTTCCTTATATTAATTAAAACTTTCTACTTTCAAGCTACTTTTATTAAAATTTTAAAATTTCCACAAATTAAATAAAGACATACCTGGTCCACAAATTGACCTCTGTTAATTTTTAATGCTCGCACTAAGATTACAAGGTATTAGCCAAATAGCTAACCCCAGAGATTTCTTTTTGAAGCTACTGCAATGACGTTCCCAAACGCTCGCTTTTTCCTGCAACCTGCCAATGAGCCGCGATGTTCGCAATGTTGCTTTCACCATCAAGTTCGGAGCAGTATTTGAAGATCTCGAGGTTGTTCTCGGGAAAGCTCTATTCATCATAATGAAAGTCACCACTCCAGAGGTTCAAGAACCGTCTGTCGAGTTTAACCTGAATTGCCCTCAGGATTTCACTTCCTAAAAGAAGATCAAGACTACTGCCACCACAGAACCTACCAGATCAGTTGTTCTCGTTTCTGCTAAGGGAAAAGAAGTTTTGATCATTGGTTCATGGGATACTTAATGCTTATGCACAATATAATAATAGTTCTGATGGTATTTTTCACTTATACTTTCTTATTTTGCAACAAAACCAAAAACTTTATCCTGATAAAAAATAAGAATTTATATATATTTATATTGGGATACTAGGCAAGTATACGTATCGTTATCAAGTAATATAGGACTTTTTTATTAAGACCTGAATATCGAACCCACAGGGAAGATCACGTAATATGCACTTTTTAGAAAGTTTTTCTATTTTTAAAAGATAATTACTTAAACTAAAAATAAATTTTGCAGGAATTTAAAATTTAAATATTTTTGGTATTTATGATATTTTAACGAATTAGTAACAACTTAAAAAGATAACTAAAGTTTTTATAGAAGAAAAGTACTTAATAAGAAAATATCTTTCTTCTTATCATGAATCAGTAATAAGCATAAGAATTCTGTTGTGGAAGTATGCAAATTGTGTTGTGCCAAATTGGAGCAATAATATTCTTTACCCTTACTAGAGATGCTATAAAGAACATTAGCTAATTTAAAGTTTGAATAGTTCTGAAGACCGACTAGGCAGGGAAGATACTATCTCTCACTCTACAATTCCCTCAATTCCCTCCACCTGGGGGCTAACATTCTTGTATTAGAACCTAAAACAATAAACCAAGTTAGGGGCTTTAACCTGTCACTTTAAAGTCCTCTAACTCTACACCCATCAATGAATATTTTCCTATTTTATTACACTCAGTCATATGAACTACATTCTCATTCATACAACCTCATATGATTATTTTCAATTGTTGACTGAGACAATACCAGCCCGGTTCTTACATGTTCTCACAAAAAATTTTAACATCTCGATTGGCCAAATCAAGAAGTAAACGAAATGCATGAATTTAAATTATCACAACTTCTTCCAACATTAAAGATCAATAATCTCCACAACTTCCATCCAAACTTAATTACTTATCATTTTAAGTAGAAATATAAAGAAAACTACTTAGAATCCATGGAAAAAACAAAACCACACTTTAGTTTAAAAGAAGAAATCATTGTCAAACCAACAAAAAGTCTCAATTAAAATCAAAAGTAGTCTAAAATAAAAAGATAAAAACTTATCTCAAGATCTTTCAAAATTTGCCCATATTTTCAGGACTCACACTTTTTGGAACCTTTTCAAGACTTTTTTCTAAGTTCTCTCTTCTTTCTTTTATAGTTTTCCAAGAGGTGACTTGGGATCTCTTCAAAATGTGTCTTGATTCAATGTATTTGCCTAAGAGACGCATCCATTCATGATAATTTTCATCCATGGTGGTTACAACCACCTATTAAGCCAATGAGTGCCTCAAAAACCTCTTCAAAATTGGTGAAAACCGATTTTACTTGTCTAGTAACTGCCACAGACGCTTAAGGCGTGACCTTCTCTTTTTAACTTAAGCGTCGGATCTGGCGCTTAGGTGTTAAAACTCTTTTGCACAATTTTTAACCTTTGTACTCCAAATTTGATTCTTTTTCACCCCTTTAAGAATTTTTTTCCATTTTTATTTATATCTGCAAGAAAAACACAAAAACCTTCTATTTAAGTGCAATATCTCAAAAATAGGTATAAAAATATGTCTAAAACCACTATATATTTTAGGTGTACCAAAATCCCCCAAAGTTAAAATGTTACTTGTCCTCAAGTTACACTTCAATCTTTAAAAACCAAATAGGTATGATATGTGTATGAGTTTTTTTAGGAGTTACTAAAATTTAGATTTAGAAATATAATAGTCCAACTTAGAAAAAATAATTAGTAAATGAGACCAACTTAAAGTTTGTAAATTTTTAATGTTAAGAACTATGAAAATATGAGTTCCTATCTAAGTAAGAAATTTTGTAAGTTCTCTAAATTTAAATTTTAGTTCTTTTATTTTCTCTACTTAAAAATTTTTATTAAAAATAATTTTACTTACTATATTATATTTATAAG
>NEWO01000180.1:1160594-1170915 GCA_003013225.1 Phalaenopsis aphrodite
CAGCAATCTCATTATCTTCAAACTTCCTTTTCCTGTTGAGGATATCCTTCATAAACTTTTCATAGCTTGGCATTTGTTCTAAGGCTTCAGCAAATGAAATATTGATTGTAAGCTTCTTAAATATTTTCAAAAATTGTGGAAATTGCTTATCCAACTTCTGTTGTCGAAGTTTATGAGGAAATGGAGATGGTGGTTTTTCTAAATCAATTTTTGGCGGAGAAATAGGTCTTTTAGAATCTTTCGAAGGGCACTATTTCGATTCCTCAATTTCTTCTCTCTACTTCAATCTCTCTTTTAATCCTACCTTCCAACTCTCTTCCACTTCTAAGTTGTACGACTTTAACTTTCTCTTTATTCTCGTCTTTTGAATTTGATTTTGTATTACTAGGAAGTGTTCCTTGGGATCTATTACTTAATGAACTTGTGATTTACCCAACTTGATTCTCAATATTTCTAATTGTAGCTCCTTAACTTTGTAATTTATTACCCATTTGTAACACCTCTTCTTCTATAGATAAATTCTTATCCTTAAATTGTGTATTACTGTTGATACCTAGAGGATAAGTAAATATATAATTATGATTCTCATGGTTGTTCCAGTTTCCCGATGGGTTTATTTGGTTATTCCCCCATTGCTGATTATTACCACCCAAATTGTTATTCCAGTTTAAGTTGGGATGGTTCTTCCAACCTGAGTTATAATTACTGGAATATGGGTTATTTTACTTATTATTTGTGACATTTAAAGTTTCTAATGATGCTTGAGAATCTACCATTTGGCCTAATGAATTCTCTTCAATCATAGAAATTGATTGAGAAAAATTCATTCCAAATTGGTCTAACTTCCTTGAAATTGCAGCAACTTGATTTGCTAACATAGTAACTGCATCAATTTCATGAATATTGGCTACTTTCTTTGGATTTACCTCTCAGAAGGCCATTGAAAATTATTGGTAGCCATCTCTTCAATTAAAGCATAAGAGTCATGAAATGATTTTGACATCAATGAACCACCAACAGCGACATCGATAATAGATCTAAGAGAACCCATTAATCCATTATAAAAGGTTTGGATTATTAACCAATCAGGTATAACATGGTGTGGACACTTTCTTAAGAGTTCTTTAAATCATTCTCATACTTCATAAATAAATTCCCCTTAAAATAGATTAAAAGATGTAATATCATTTCTAAGCTTCGCAGTTTTTTATGATGGAAAATATTTAACAAGGAATTTTTGTGCTAAATCACCTCAAGTTCTGATAGATCCAGGTGCTAACAAATTCAACCACATCTTAGCTTTATCCCTCAGTGAGAAAGAAAAAAACCTAAGTCTTATGACTTCATCTGAAACACCATCTTATTTAAATGTAGCACATAATTCTAGAAAATTGGTAAGATGTAAATTTGGATCTTCAGTTGGTAATCCGTCAAACAGATTATTTGATACTATTTGGATAATGACAGGTTTAAGCTCAAATGAATTAGCCACTACATTAGGTTTTTGAATACTATAATGAAGTTCATCTACAGTAGGGTTGACATAATCTCTTAAAGGTCTAAAATCTTGATGAATTTCAGCATTTTGAATATTTTGGTTAGCCATTTCTGTATTTTTTTTATTTTTCAAGATTTTTAATTTTTTTTTTGTTTTTCTAATTTTTGTAGTAGTTCTTTCAAATTCAGAATCGTATGACACTAGTTCTTCAGAACTTGAATTACGGATACACTAACTTAAAATAAAATAAAATCAAACATACAATATAAGATACAATATTTAAAGTTTAAATAAGAATTTCTAAAAATAAAAATTTACTTGGTTTTCTTCCCCTGCAACGGTGCCAAAAACTTGATCCCTGGATAACTAATGTTTATGCACAATATAATAATAGTTCTGATGGTATTTTTCACTTATGTTTTCTTATCTTGCAACAAAACCAAAAACATGATCCTAAAGAAAAATAAGAATTTAACTTTTTAATTTATATATATTTATATTGGGATACTACACAACTATATGTATCGTTATCAAGTAATATAGGACTTTTTAATTAAGACCTGAATGTCGAACCCACAGAAAAGATTATGCAATATGCACTTTTTAGAAAGTTTTTTTATTTTTAAAAAAGATAATTACTTAAATTAAAAATAATTTTTGGAGGAATTTAAGATTTAAATATTTTTGGTATTTTTGATACTTTAACGAAATAGTAACAACTAAAAAGATAACTAAAGTTTTTATAGAAGAAAACTATTTAATATGAAAATATCTTTCTTCTTATCATGAATCATTAATAAGCATTTGAATTCTGTTGTGGAAGTATGCAAATTGTGTTGGGCCAAATAGGAGCAATAATATTCTCTACCCTTACTAGAGATGTTATAAAGAACATTAGCTAATTTAAAGTTTGAATAGTTCTGAAGACTGGCTAGGCACGGAAGATACTAGATCTCACCATACAGTTCCCTCAATTCCCTCCACCTGGGGGCTAACATTGTCATATCAAAACCTAAAACAATAAACCAAGTTGGGGGCTTTAACCTGTCACTTTAAAAGTCCTCTAACTCTACACCCATTAATGAATAATTCCCTATTTATTTGCACTCAATCATATGAACTACATTCTCATTCATACAACCTCATGTGATTCTTTTCAATTGTTAACTGAGACAATACCAGCCCGGTTCTTACATGTTCTCACAACAAATTTTAACATCTCGATTGGCCAAATCAAGAAGTAAATGAAGTGCATGGATTTAAATCATCACAATTTTTTCCAAAATTAAAGATCAATACTCTCCACAACTTCCATCCAAAACTTAATTAATTATCATTTTAATAAGAAAGATTAAGAAAACTACTTAGAATCCGTGGAGAAAACTAAACCACACTTTAGTTTAAAAGAAGAAATCATTGTCAAACCGACGACAAGTCTCAATTAAAACCAAAAGTAGTTTAAAACAAAAAGATAAAAATTTATCTCAAGTCCTCCACCAAGCTCTTAATGTTCCTTTGAATCTCTTCTCTTTTACAATCACTCAAAAATAAAAGAAGGATAAAGTAAATAAACAGTGGTTCCTGAAAATCTCTCTGAACTAACTCCCCAGAAAAAACTTTCAAAACTTGTCAGTATTTTCAGAACTAACACTTTTTCAGATATTTTCAGGACTCTTTTCTATGTCCTCTCTTCTTTCTTTTATAGTTTTCCAAGATGTGCCTTACGATCTCTTCAAAATGTGTCTTGATTCGATGTATTTACCCAAAAGACGCATCCTTTCATGATAATTTTCATCCATGGTCGTTTCAACCACCTATTAATCCAATGGGTACCTCAAAAACCTCTTCGAAATTTGTGAAAATTGATTTTACTCATCTAGTAACTGCCACTGGCGCTTAAGGGCGGGGTCTCAGTGCTTAGGTAGAGACTTCTTTGTTTAACTGGTGCTTAAGCGCCGGATCTGGCGCTTTGACTCCAAAACTCTTGTGCACAATTTTTCACTTTTTTGCTCCAAATTTGATCCTTTTTCACTCCTTTAAGCTTTTTTTTTCAATTTTACTTGTGTCTGCAAGAAAAACACAAAAAATATCTTCCATTATAGCGTAATATCTCAAAGATAGATATAAAAATATGTCTAAAAATACTATATATTTTAGGTGTATTACTCCCTCATTTCATTATCGACAGGAATCCAGGCTGACGCTATCTCTGTATCCAGTCGAATATATGATTCCTGTATTGGGTGATTGGTGACATGAATTCTGTCATCACCGGACGTGTACTCCTCTAGAGTACTATAACATTCTAGGTAGAGAACATTACAGTTTGGGCATTCCACGAATGCCTTTATAGCTGGTGTACGCGTGGGAATTTTATCGTTGCATATTGGGCAACCCACACAAAAATCATATGAAACTCTTGGTATCTCTAACTCTGTAGTGAACGTGGACTCATCCTCTGTGACATGCAAGCTGGAAAAAGTCTCTCTCATGTCTGGATCATAGATTTTCTTCTCAGAAATAAGAGTAAGTAAATTTTCTACCTCCTATTGGTGTCTTCTTTCTTTGTGCAGGAAAGCTCTATATTTTTGGTGGTTGGATTTTCTGCTTTGAGTTCTTTGCAATGGTGCATCCGGTAGTCTTTCGTAATTAGTAGCGTCTAGGCCTCCGGTTGGTGCAGTTATCATGGATGACAGGTGACTAGTCCCCTCCATCGGATCTTGTTGTATTGTCACATTTTTCCCCTTTAGTGAGGAATCGTCCTTGGCGCTCATCTTTAGCAGCGATGGTAGCCCGTTCTTTTCTCATCGGCTAACCACGTCTATCAGGGGACCCTCATAGTCCATGTCGACTTGACTGAAGTCCATGTCAAAGTTTATGATGCCACCCTGAGGTGCCCTTTCCTTGTTAAGTGCGAGGTCCCAGCAATCTTTAAAGGCAAATATCAACTTTTGACTTGACATTTTCTCTGCAAATGACAGGAAAAACATCAAAGGGCTGAAATTTAGTAGAAACAAGAACAAAATAAAGTGTTTTTAGAGAAAATTTTCAGTTTATGTTGGTGAGAAAATATATTTATGTGTATATATATATTTTTAATTTAGTAAAATATCAAACTTTTAAGGTAGACAAGAAAAAATTGAAGTATGTAAATTCAAATGTTTTTTTTTTATTGAGGTTAATTTTATTACAAAATTTTGGACCTGATCATAAGCGTTTGGCCAAATAAACCAAAACAATCAAAATTTCAAAAAGGCAATTCCAAGCAGCGTCAAGTTTCATAGTATGTCAACAAGTCTCGTCCGTCCGTTGATCGGCAACATTGGTCTTTCACCTCGAAAATCCACTAGCTGGTAGCTATCGACATTAAAAAGTTGAGGAGTTGCCCGTTAGAAGCTGTCGGTCTCCGGAATCAAAATCTCGTCGCCCGCATCGGAAGGACATTTTAATTTATATATATATATATATATATACATATAAGTTTTAGAAAAATATGAAATCAAACTGACCCCATATTTTTTATAGTTTAAATGAAATAGCATTATACCTTAAACCCTGTATCTATCCCGAAAGAAAAACACTGGACTTGAGGATGAGACTCGATCAAATAAACTAAGAAATATAAGACATTTGTTTGGTCTGCGAAATCATTTTTATTTGCCAAAAAAATTTCCTATTTAATGTAAAAAATTAAATAGGGTTTATATTAAGCTAGGTTCGAACAAGCTTACTATAACGGCAAGCCCCTATAGTTAATTACATCTTAGATAACTGAAGTTGCCCAAGAAAACTCTCGTAAAAATCAAGAAATATTATCTTCAAGGAGTTTAAAATGATAGGACTTTTTGACGAAATTGGACAAAGAGGCGTGAAATGGGAATGACTAGAATTTGGAACATTTTGTTTTTGGAACCCAAAGGAGTAAGAACTAAGAGATGTCATGGATCCAGAGGAGAACCTCGGTGACTTCCCAATCTATCCTATTGTTTGGCTTTATTTTTGAGTAGAAATTATTTAGGTGTTTCATCCTACCAATTTTATTTTTTAGGGTTTACATTGATGTGAAACGATCACACAAATAGCCTGAAAGATGTGAGGATTTAGGTCGTGACAAACAATAACCCCAGAATCCTAAGATTGGTTACGACTTATATTGTACAACAGAGCTGTACAAAAGCTTAAAGATGAGATGAAAATTTATGTTGCATAAGCAAACAACGTCGAAATCCTATGTCTTTGTTGTTTAATTCTAAGGAAGGAATGGTTTAGCTGAGGAAGGTAGGTTTTGCTGTTGAAGATGGTCGTGCTGCCCACCATGCTATCTCCAAGCTCCTCATCATGATAAGGTTAAGTTTTCTAGTGTGTCAAGTTATAATGTCAAATCCGAAGGCCTTATGGTTATAGTTCTTGAAAAATTTATGGGGGCATGTTAAACTTGATTAGAACGACACCGGTTAGGATCGTACAGTTCCCTCGTTCTGGTACCACTATTTTTTATTGGATTCACTTAGTCCAAATGAATTTACTAAACTCAACTTAATGAGTTTCGTACTTTCATTTAGACCGTGGGAAGTCTTGTTAGCAACTGTAGGTTTCTTCCTCTGAGGGAATGCCAATCATCCAATAAAGACATCTTAATTTAATTGCAATTGTTGTTTTGTGATGTTTGTGATTAAATTTTAAGTTATGTTATATTTTGAATGTTGTGGGGGTGAATTTTTTTTATTTTAGTTTTAGTTTTGGTTTTGGTTTTACGGCTATTCTACCGGTTTTGGTTTTCATGCAGGGCGGCATTATTGCTTAACATGCAAGTTTTGTAAGGATAAAAGTACAGTGTGGAAAGTATAGAAAAAGATGGTACTGTAAACTGTAAAAGCGTATATCACGAGTCTTCTCGTTCCACCACCTGAAACTCAAAATTCATGTGAGGGCATTTTATGTAAAATAGAAAAATAAAGTTCTGGTGATCTACCAAAATCCTAAATGATATCTTGGTGAGAACTATTAATTTGACTAAGGATGATTTCATTAAGCAAAACATGTTAGGTTTAGTAGACCTCCGAGGTATCCAAAAGGTCGGGTGAAAGAAGCAGGTCCATGCTTCCCTCTCATCGCCTGGTGGAAAGTTTCGAGCTCATTTAAACTTATTATGTCGCTTGATAACTCATCATGTAAATACATCTAATGCTCAGTGAACATTGATGTTTCCATTATCCCTTAGAGTAGGGGAATCGTCACTTGCAATTTAGTTTGAGAATTATGTAGGTGAAGACCCTTAAAGGGGCAAGTTGGTGTTACTGAGACACTTCGCCAATTTTAGCTTTAATTTGGGCGTGTGGAGTTTTAAAGATGTTCAATTTGTAGTTACATTCACTTTTCTAATCTTCATTTAATCAAATTTTATTTAGCTTAGGTCACTATTAAGCCCTTAAGATCCTGGTGGATAATTTTTTAAAAGAAATTGAATTTTAAGTGATGATGATTTATTATAATAACTTTTGAATGCCATTCGAACATCAAATGGGCGTATTAAATTAATGAGTTATTCACACCCAAAATCATACCCCTATCATTTAATTTGGCAGACTTCCAAATTTTAATAATTTAGGAAATTTCAAATTTATCCTTTAATTGGAAAAAGTGATTGGTTTCTACCAATTAATCTCTTGTGTTTCAATCATCCAAATATGTTAATTAAGATTAAAGGTTGCCCATTTCCCTTTCTTGAATTAAGCCTTAGTGTTAATTAAGGCCAAATTTCTAAAATTACACTTTTGCCCCTAAGGCTCTATCACTTCATAATTCATAAAATTTAATTCAAATGACCTCAGAATTTTCATCCAACCTTACTCATGGGTCAGTTAAGACATCATAGAAGAAAAGGTGATTTTTCAAATTTTAATTCAACTTATATATTTATTTTCTTGCAAAAATAGGATTTTTTAAAGAAAATTCAACTTGACCAAGGGAAAGCCTAATCCACTGAAATTTGACTGGAGGTAGAATTAGACCATAGAAACACTTGGGGCAAATTTCATCATTTTTTTTAGTTTTATTTGAATTATTAGAATTATTTTAAGTTTTGGAGTATTAATTATTTACAAAATATTTTAAATATAGAAAATTAAGTTTTATATTTTTATTAAATCACTCTGAGGTCAAGGAAGCTAGAGAAATAAAATTTTCATTTTTCTTATTTTTCTTTGAATCGTTGAAATATTTAAGTGAAAAATTAAGAAAAATTCATTTTTAGCCTTTAAAAATTATTTACTTTAAAATTCAATAACTTCACTAAGAAAATTAGGAAAAATATTTTTATTGCTCCTAAATGCTTAGGAAACAATTTAGAACATTTTCATGAATTTTATCAATGTTGTGATTTTTGTTAATTTTTAATTATTTAAATAGGTTTAAAAAATGAATTTTTTATTTTAATTACAATGTTATTTTTAGAAAATTCTCGTGATCATAGAGATCTCCTAAAACCAATTTTTATAAATTTAGAGTTATATTTTAATTATTAAAAATCATTTTAGTGTCAAAAATGTCATTTAACTTAGAAAATCAAGTTAAGTTATCAAATGAACTTCAAATATTTTGAAACTCTTTTGGGGAGTTATCTGAACTTTAAATCACAGTTGAGAATCAAAATAAAGTCATTTAGATGATTATTTTTCCCAAATTAATTTTATTTGTGTGAGAGTTATGTGTGTTCTTAATGACTTGGCCCATGAAAAATTTTCCGAAGGGTTCTCTGGTCACAATAAACCTTTCAAAATTTCTTTGGATTTTTCTAAGCAAAAGGCTAATTACTATGATTAATTTATTCAAATAATAGACATGAACTTGAAAAATATGGAACTATGTCTATAGGTCTTCTCTGACCTTAGAAAAATCAGAGAATATCCCCCATAACAGAGGTAACAACATGCCAAAATATCAAGCCATTGTGAAGTGCCAACATGCATGGAGAGTTAAGAGACTCAAAATCATATTTAATTAATTAAAAACAAAATATACATCAAATAAATCCAAACTATTTCCACATTGTTCTCTTCTATTTACTGAGCAAGAGGGTATTTTTATTTTGCTTTTTTAATTTTTCTATGGAAAGATATGATTTTTTAAAGATCAGGCATTTAAATAAATCAGAAAACACCCTATTTTTCTACTTAACCACGCGGCGCTGATTGGATCTTAGGCAGCTCCGAACGGCGACGCGACACACTCTCATTTACTATGCTCCCTGGCATGCCACGAGGCCATTGGTTCATGCACTAAGAGTTCGTCCAGGTAGATCTCGTCCGTTGATAAGATAAACGCGCAATCGGACGGCTCTCCGTCATTGTCCCCAAGTGACCTAACCCGAGAACCGTCCACAATAAAACCTTAAGATCTATTTCTAGACTCAACCAAATCTCATGGGGTTTGTTCCTAGAGCTTCATCCACTCAAGACGAACCTATCTATATGGATTGTATGGTATGAAATACAGTAAATACATATGTAGAGTACAAATAGGCTCGGATTAGGGTTAAGGTTCAATACCTTTGTCTGAGAGAGGAGGCCTCAATCAAATGGTTGTAGTATTTTTGATTGGGTCCAAAGAACCTCCAGATGAAGTCTTAGGCCGTGGTGAATTGCCTAGGTATGAAATCGACCAAGCTCAATTTCTGGTGTTGATTGAAGTCTATACTAGAGGCTATTTGAGAGGGGACTTTTGTGGGGGATCAACTCCTCTCACTGTGGAGATGGTGTGTGCACAATTAATGGAGATTTGGTTCACGGTAGAGCTGTGGGAAAATATGTCCTTATTTCAACTAAAACTTTGAGCTCAAAATTGAACTCACACAAAGGGAACTAGAGGGGGAAAATGGTGGGCTTGAACTGAGGAGGTCCTAGGGAGTCTCTGGAAGCAAATTGGCAGAGTTTCCTTAAGAAAATTTTAGCTCTCCCCATTGGCCATGGAAGTGAGCGTTAAATAAAATGGCTTAGGCTGGCTGCCAGGGCCAATTGGGGGGTGGAAAATATTTCTTATGTGGAGGGAAGAGAAGCCCTAAAGAGCAGCTGAGCAGATTTGGAATTTAGGTTTGAATTCGGTTGAATTTGTGGGTAGGGGCTGAAGGTTTGGCCATTTTTCGACCACCAAGGTGGCAGGGAGTGGTCAACTCCAGGCTCAGGAAGGTTAGGGGGTGGCTAATGATGGTTAACTCTTTATGGTAAGTGATGATGGTGGAAATGTTTCAAGTTAAGTCCAAAAAATGGGTTAAAATCCCTTAATTTGGGGATCCATTGGTCTATAGCATGCTTTTGTGGATTTAGAGTGGTTTAGCCTAGTCCTTAGGAGGAGCTTAGTGGATGTGGTATCATTGTCTTGGTGGCCTAGACATGGCTAAGTCAATTTTGATTAAAGGGAATGGCTAGATGTTGGGTTTAAGTTAGGCTAGCCTTGTTAATTGGCTAAATTAATTGACAAATTTTATGTAGATGATTGTAATGAAGAGTTTAGAAAATATTTGGAGTGATTTTGAGTTGGTTTGAGGGTTCAATTTGGAGGATTTTGATCATTTGGTTAATTTGAGCATGTTGGGCTAGACTTGGGTCTAGATTAGGCTAGACTTGGGCTAAGTCTAAATTGATTGTTTAAAATGGTCAATAGGAACATCATGAAGAATTTTAAACATAAATTGGGTACCAATTTTGGGGCTAAGGTAATCAATCTGGTGGGATTTTGAGGGATGACCAATTTAGGGCAAAATTGGGGCTTTTGGACTTAGGTCAAAATTAAATGAAATTGAGGCCTCACCAAGTCCAATTTAAGGTT
>NEWO01000180.1:1191457-1205721 GCA_003013225.1 Phalaenopsis aphrodite
TAAAACTCAACATATTTTAACAAATCAATTGGCCAGATTGAAAGTAAATTAAGATCGAAGTGAAAATATCATCACAATTTCTTAAACATTTTCATGACTTCACCAATTCAAATTACCATTTCACAAATTCTCCTCAAGAACACTCCTCAAAGTTTCTTTGAATCTCTTCATTTCTTTACAGCACACAGAATTCCTCTTCAAAATAGTGAGGAAGAAATCTCTCACTTTCCCTCCACTCTTACAATTTCTTGAAGAATTCCTCACAGTTATACGCTCTAGCAAGCTTTCGCGCACTAATGGATCCTTTCTAACCTCCAGGACTCCAAAAGTCTCTTCTTTTTCGGCCAAAATGTTCTCTTTAAAGATGTTGATGAGTTTTCCCAAGAGTTGCTTACGCACCCCTCCAAAATCTGGCCTTATCCATTGTACATGTCACATAACCGTTGATCCCGTCGTCAGCGGTTTTCTGGAGAATTTGTCTTGTAGCCTCAAGAAAAGCTTGTCGTCGGCGGCCTCGATGACGCCGTTGGCGCCCTGGTGCAATTCTCCACATTTTGGTCCTTTTTGCTCCAAATTCGCTCCTTTTGCATCTTTTTGCTCCATTGACCCTAATTCATCATTCCTACAACAAAACATAAAAAATACCTTTCTTTAAAGTGCAATATCATTAAAAATAGTATAAAAGAGGAATAAAAATCTCAACATATTTTTCTTTGGTCACGCATCATGCACCGATCTGGCGCATCATGCACCCATCTGGCACATCTTGCACCAGAATCCCAAAATTTGCTTTTTTGGTTCCAAATTTTGTCTTTTTTGCTATTTTTTCTCCAAATGCCTAAAAATGATATACCTACAACAAAAATATGAAAATACCCTTCTTTAAAGTGAAATATCACAAAAAATAAGCATAAATTATGTGCTTAAACAATATATTATTTTGGTGTATCACCTGCCACCAAGATGCTCCCTACATATTCTGGAATGAACTTCTTGTAAAGTGTAATCAACTTTAGATGGATGAAGACACTTGAGGTATGGATCAACAAATACCTTCTTTTACAGTTCATCCCCTGTAAGGATGAAGTTGACAGTAATGCATTGGATTTGAATTGATGTAATAACATCATCCGACAGTGTTTCAGCACGGAGGAAGGGGATTATGGGATCCATCCAGGGTGGCTCCCTTGGGTCATCTAGAGACAGTATGACCCATGGGCCATAGATGCTAGGAATATGTATCTCTTTAATACTCCTTCTTTTATAGAGATCTCCAGTTGTTGAAGTTGCAAGCTTGGAGAGGGCATCAACTCGGGTGTTATGCTCCTGAAGTATGTGAATGAGCTGGCATGTTTCCATTTGGGCGAGAAGTGTTCTTACTGGAATAAGATACTACACCAGTTGTGAGTTATGAGCATCGAATTCTCCTTCTACTTAAGATGCAATGAGTTGACAATTGGTGTAGATAATTATGTTTTGTACTTCACAGTCGATGGCAAACATTAATCCAACAACAAGTGCTTCATATTCAGCAATATTATTGGTGAATGGGAATTTCAAATGAAGTTCGTACTCTAAAATGTCTTTCTTTGGGGAGATAAGTAGTATTACTGCACCAGCTTCTGAGTGTTTCGATGCTTGGTCTATGTATAGTGTCCACTGAGATGATCGTGGAAGAGAAGAGGGTGGTTCATCTGGTAGGAACGTAATTCTACCACAAAGTCGGTCAACACCTATGATTTGATGTCCGGTTGTGGTGTAAATATTGGATGTCAAATTCTCCTAATTCTACTGACCATTTAACTAATCTTCTCGAGGCTTCTGGTTTTTGTAGGATAGCCTTCAAAGAGAGTTGCGTGTAGACACCGATAGTATGAGCCTGGAAGTACGGATGAAGTTTCCTTACTGAGAATGTCAGGGCTAGCACGGTTTTCTCCGCCATCGGATAGTGAATTTATGTATCAAAGAGAATCTTGCTAACGTAATATACTTGTTTCTCGACTGAGTTTTCTATTATGACAAGAATATAACTTATTGCATGAGATGAAATAGCCAAATAGATATATAACATCTCTCATTGGACTGGCTTTTATAGAAGGGGAGGTGAAGCCAAATATGCTTTGAGTTGCTCAAAAGCAATTTGACAGTCATTTGTCTATTAAAAACCAGTGTTCCAAGCACCTCTACTATATTGAAGAATGATAAATACTTATCCCCCAAATGAGCTAAGAAATGGGATAGAGCGACTATATGACCATTCAAGCTTTGAACCTCTTTGATGTTCCTTGGGGGCACTATATCTCTCAGTACCCAGATTTTTTCTGGGTTTTCCTCAATTCCACGATGGCTAATCATGAATCCCAGAAACTTCCCTGATGTGACTCCGAAAACACTTTTTGTCGTGTTAAGTCATAAATTGTATTGACGAAGGAGTTGGAAACACTCCTCCATATGAGAAATGTGTTGGGATGCTTCCAGGCTTTTTCTAACATGTCATCAACATAAACCTCCATTGTAAGCTCGAAAAGGTTTTTGATGAACTTGTTCATGAATCGTTGATAAGTTGCACCAGCATTTTTTAACCCGAATGACATAGCCTGATAATAATATAAAACCTTATGCGTTTGAAAAGAGGTGGCCTCCTTGTCCACTGGATTCATCTTTATTTGATTACACCCTGAGTATGCATCTGTAAAACTTAGCATCCAATGTCTAGACGTGGCATCAATGAGTTGATCTATCCACGGGAGGGGAAAACTATCCTTCGGGCAAGCTTTGTTGAGGTCTGTATAGTTGAAACACATTCTCCATGAACCACTAGCTTTTTTCACCATGACGATATTGGCAAGCCATGCAGGATGACACACTTCTCATATGAACTTCACTTCAAGAAGCTTGTCAACTTCTGGTTCAATAGCTTGTAAGCGATCTGGAGCAAAATTGCGCTTTTTTCTGGATGACCGGTTTAAAGTTTGGGTCTACCTTTAAAGAGTGCATGATTATTTCAGGGTCAACTCCAGAGATGGTGGCTGGAGTCCATGCAAAAATGTCATGGTTCCTTTGGAGAAGATCTACATACGCTGACCTTTGCTCATCGGAGAGTAGGGAACCAAGCTACACTACTGTCGAGGGGTGTTCGCCAGAGAGTGGGATGTGAACCAATTTTTCCACGAGAGAAGCCCATTGAGATACAAATTCATCTCGAAGATCGTTCTCAATGCTAAGTGTCATTGATGGGAGTCTGAGGTAGCATGATTTTGTTGTCTGTTGATCACCTTGCACGACGTTGATCTCTATTTGTTTAGAAAACTTGATCTTCAAGTGTGTTTCAGAAGTCACGATGCCAAAGATTGATTGTAGTGGTCTCATGAAGATGATATTATATGTCAATTTTGATTTGACTACGATGAACTAAACTGAGTGGGTTATCTGTCGAGGAAAATCTCTCAAGACAACAGGGAGATTTATTGTTCACTCGACCCTCACTGGTTGATTATCAAAACCATATAATGGTCTGGATGCAGGTTTAAGTGTTTCCCTTGTTAATCCTAAACTAAGGAAAGTTGAATAGAGACATTGACAAAGCTCCCATTGTCGATCAGGATCCTCTTTACGTTATAACAGAGCTCGCCAATTCCTGTGCTAATAACAAGATGATCTTGGTGGAGCACTCAAACTCCTTCCAAGTCAGAATCATCAAAAGTGATAGGCTTGAGGCGCAATTTCTTCTGCATTGGTTCACCAGATACAGTGATAAGGACTTGATCAATCAATAATGAGTGCCCAGCAATTGTCTGAATTTTGCCCACGACTGAGTGACCCCCATGTTGTTGCCTTTATGTTTGTTTCCCCCCAATAAAAACATTATCGTTACCAACTACTTTGTTATGTATAAATCAACTAAGATATCCCTACTGAATCAACCTTTCAATTTCTTCCCTTAGGAGCTTACATGCCTCAGTGGTGTGCCCACGACTTCGATGAAATGATAGTATTGTTCTTCATTTCCCGATTTAGATTTTAGGGGGTGAGGCTGCTTAACAGCTTGCTCATCTTTGATGGCCATCAAGATGTTAGCACGTGACATGTTGAGTGGTGTATACTCTTTTTTGGGTCGATATTCAATTCATTGGTTCACAACTTGAAAGAGGAGGTCACAATTCCAATATTGTTTAGACTTTCTCTATTGCGAAGATTGATTATTATCTCTGAATTTACAAATTATTCTTTATGTACATTGATGGCCTCGTACGTAGTGATTTGGGCCTCAACACGGTGGACAAGATTAATGTAATAACTAACTGTCTCCCGCATCAGTGATAAGTAAAAGGTCTTGGGCGAAGCCCCCCAATAAAGACTCCCCTTAGTAACTTTGGATCCACTCTCGGAATCTGACAGACTTCAGCAGAAAATCTACGAAAGTAGTCCTTGAGTGACTCTCCTTCACTTTGACGAATTCCTGAGAGATGGGATGAATCTTTGATGATCCTTTGATTTGTGATGAACTACTTCATGAACAGTCTGACAAGCTCGTTAAAGATGTTTATAGTGCCCATTAGCAGAGAGTAGAACTAAGTTTGAGCTTGTCCTTTAAGAGTATTTGGGAACACTTAACATAGTAGCACATCAGAGGCTAGTTGAATGTGCATGATGGTTTGACAATGATCAATATGCTCTTAGGAGTCAGTTATACCTTTGTATGTATCAATGTTCAGAAGCTAGGAGCCTGATGGGATGGGGTGTTGGAGGACAGCATATGCTAAGGGAGATGATTCATGGATGTTACGGTGAGTGTAGAAGTGATCCTTTTTCTCTAAGGGGAACTCTTCCCGGACGAGGCGTCGTAGTTCATTGCGAATGACATTATCTGGAATGGCGGGAAGATGTGGCGATGTCGGGTGAGCTGCACGAGATGGATGAGTGGAACTTGCGGTATCTAGGAGTTCAACATCACGACCTGACAGGGGGAGTGTTCCTTCTTGAGGAGGCAGACTGATACGAGTTCCTCTGAGCGGTATGTTTCTCGTAGGTCACGGAGTTAATGGTAAACAAATTTCATTTAATGGTGTAGGCAGCAACTGTTGAGCCCCGCATAAGAGTTGTAAGATCTCTAGTTGAGCTCTTTCATTCTGCGGATTCTATCTTCTATAGAAGGACCCGAAATGCATTCGTTGGCAGGATGACATTTTACCAGGCAGGAAGATGAAGAAACATGCCACCCTTAGCTTTGTGACTACTCCCTAAAATGATGGATGTTGGAGTGGGATGCCCCGTTGTCATGAATATTGTGTCTAGTGTCCATGTAGTGACATGCATAAGTACTTTAGTTGTAGGATTGAAACTTTCCCACAGACGGAGCCAAGAAAATTCACGGCAGTAGAGTAATGGATTATCATATTAGTGTTGCACTTGGATTCAGCACACACTTAGATTAAAGGCAATCAATCTGTGATGACACCAGAAATTTTTGCGTAGAAAACTCGTAATAGAAAAAACCACGAAGCTTGGCTCAATTATAAAAATAAATTATAAGTTTATGATCACTAAGGCCCCTCGTCCTACAGACGGGAAAATGGTTACTAGATTTTCCAAGGTACAATATCGACTAACAACGTCAAGTTAACGGTGGTCGAGGACAGTTGATAATGGTTGGTGGTGGTCAATGGAGGTTAGCGGTGATCGGTGGTGGTCGACGGTGGTCTGCGATGACAGGGATGATGTTGGACTTAAGCTCCTTCTCAAAGCCTCAAGTTCTCTCTTAAGCCTCCTCCTCTCATGTGAGAGGTGGAGCTCTATTTATACTATTCTGGGTGCAATTAATATAGAAATATGAATCATTTTGATTGGATGGTTCAGAGAGCTTCCCTCGATAGGATGGAGTTTAGTGAACATTTGAGTGTCTTAACAATGTCAGAACATAGAAATTTTTGGGTTTTTTGATTCATCTTGTCAAGACGCTCGGTTCGATTATGCACTCACTGAATTCGACATTCATTTGATCTTTTAAATTTATCCAGAAATCTTTTAAGAATGATTTATCACTTGATCTAGGCTTGATTTGACTTGGATTGGACTAACTTTGATATTATTAGGTCCATCTCATTGATTCGGTCAATTTAACAATAAGTTTGCTGAAATCGGAGCTCTGGATGACTTTTAATTGAAGTTTGAATGTTTCTTGCTCAAAAGGTTGCCTCGAGATTCATTTCATGCCTTGAGAATCGTAATGGACGATGAAAATTTGTTGGTGGTGTATCACTTATCTTCTTGGATTCCCAAGGAGCCACTTCAGAAACTCTACTGGACTTGTCATTGTACATGATATTCTCATTGAAAATCATATTCCTGCTTCTTATGATCTTCCGATCATAATCATTCCAGAAACGATAACCAGATGTCTCGTCTCCATGGCTAATGAAATAACGTTTCTTTGAATTAGCCTCAAACTTGCTACAAGGCTCAAGATTGAGAAGAACATAACAAAGACAACCAAAAATCTTTAGAGGAGAAAATTTGATCTCTTTCCTACTTTGGACCTCCTCAGACAATTTACAGTCTAATAAAACAGATTATCCCTTGTTGATCAAGTAAACTGCAGTGTTGTCTGCTTCTGACTAGAAAGTTGGTGGTAGTACGGCGTGCAATCTCAAGCTGCTAGCCCACTCATTAATTGTTTTGTTCATACGTTTCTAAGCTTCGCAATTTTTTAGGGTGGAAAATATTTAACCAAAAATTTCTGAGATAATTCTCACCATGTTCTGATTAATCTAAACGCTAAAGAGTTTAACCACATCTTAGCTTTGTCTCTTAATGAAAGAGGAAAAACTCTAAGTCTGATGGCATCATTCGACACTATCATATTTAAATGTAGCACACAATTCTAGAAAACTAACAAGATTCAGATGGTGTTCCCCCTAACATATTATTTTGTATCATTTGGATAATAGCAGGTTTATGCTTAAATGAATTAGCAGCTACAACAGGAGTTTGTATAATCAAGTGAATTTCATCTATTGAATGATTAACATAGTCTCTTATGTTCATTTTCTATACATTGATTATTTAAATTGTTTTCCATTTCTTTATGTTCTTTTTGTTATCGAATTTTTCTTATAGTTCGTTCTAATTTCGAATGGCAAGGTACTGATCTTTCGGATTTTAATTTTCGAATACACAAATACAAGTAATAATTTTAAAAATAAGCACTCACACACTAACAAAAATATCTTTGTTGTTTTCTTTTTATCTTTTTTTTTATATATATATTTTTTTTTTGTTATTTTTGAAATAAAATTTATAGTTCAAAACAAAGTCTTTTAAGTAATTTACTGCAGCCTCCTTGACAAAAACGCCAAAAACTTGATGTGGTGACTTTTTATTGCGTTATAAACATTTTTCAACACTACAAAACACAAGACAACTATATTAAAAAATATGCAAATTGGTCATAATAAAATTTACTTCAGTATAATAAGTTTTCTCTTTTAAAATATCTAAAGTTGTCACTCCAAGTGAATTAAGGTGTACTTTTAATTTCAAATCATCACTAGATTGCAAATGCAAGTATACGTCTCAATCGAGTAAAAAAAAGCACTAATGAAGTCCTGAGTATCGATCCCACAGAAAAGTGAAATTTTGTTTGGAAAACCACGCAAAAGCATAATATTTAAACTATAGAAATTTAAACAAGAAAGTAGGTCGATGTTTGTAAAATGCTACTAAAGAAACTAAGTTTACTACGTTAGTCTCTGAACTTCAAAGCTAAATTTACTAAAAACTAAACTAGTTTTTGTGACAAAGAGCTCAAATTTAAGAAAACATCATTCCCCTTACAATGAGATTATAGTCAATGAATCATCAAATTGAAGAAAATTGTGTTGTACCAAAATAAGCAATTCTTTATCTTTTTTACAAGTGATAAAGAACATTGACTAATCTAATGTTTTGTACCTAAATCAATGGTTAGGCTGGGAAGATACTGACTTCTACTCCAGGGTTCCCACGTTTTCCTCACATGAGGGCTGACATCTCACTTTAGTTTCCAAACTCCTGAACCAAATTATAGATTTTAGTCTCACCCTAAAATCTCCAATTCTATGTTCATCAATGAATAATTCCCTATTTATTTGCACTCAACCCCATGGACTACATTTTCATCCATGAAATCGAATGTGATTATTACTTTATTGTGAAAAGCATAGTCCTTTCGGATCATATGTTTCATAACAAATTTTAACAATTCAATTGGTCATATCGAAATGTAAATGAAGTTTGAAGTTTGAATCATCAACAAATATGAAATTAAAATATTGCACAACAACTTGATTCCTTACATAATCATTTCTCTTTGTAGGGAGAAGGACAAAGAAATCTGTTCAGAATTCATGAGGAAGAGACACAATAAAAAAGGAATAGAAAACTCCTATAAAAATGCTAAAAACAAACCAGCTATAGCATTTTGGTATATCCAATCCCTGAAATTGAGATTTAGTTCATGATAGAAAAGAAAAAAAAAAATATAAGATATATGAAACTAAGTATGATAAATAATAAAACAAAGAAATCAGACATACAAGTTTGATTTTGCATGCTCTCTTTGATTCCCTAGCCTTTGCCATGTTGATTGTGTCTCAACCCCTCTCTCGAGCTTCTCATTGAATTGACTGCTAGAAAATTGACCTAAAAAATGGCCTCTGATAGGAAATATGAACAATAGTGGGTTTATTTCCTGCTGCCGCTGCTCGGTTGGAAAGCAGAGCATTTCAAAGCCATTGGTTAAGTTTTTTTTTTTTTTTGGTAAATTAATTCGAACAAAATTTTCAATGCATGAAAATGATTAAATTAAATGTATATGAAAAGATAAACTATCATTGAAAGTGGTATTTCTTAAATGATGGGTGATCGGATCTGGTTCTACATGTTTAGATAGATAAATAGAGAAATAGAGAAGAGTACCCGACCATGACGCCACGGCAGGCCTTCTCACGGTAAAGATGTAACTCTGAAATTTATAATGTCGCAGCAGCTAAATTAGAAGAAAAATCGGTTGACTTTATCAAATAATTCCAACGGAATAAGTTAAATCAGTTTCATTTAGTTTTGATTTAAATTTTAAATATTATAAAGCTAATATTAATAAAATCTATTTCTAATTTCAACTCTTTAATAGTGACTGGATTAATTATGGTGGAATTGCATTGCAACCCCTTTTCTAGAAAAATTATTACATCAAAACTCCTCATATAAAGCTGCTTGTGGAGTGCAGTCTCGAGCTGACACGTGGAAAGCTGAGACACACCTTCATAAAAAATGAAAATAAAACTAAAAATGCACGACCCGTCCAGACCGAATATTCCCTCCCGTTATTCTGAATATCTTTTGCGTTATTCATGTATTATTGGTTTGTTATTGACGTTTTATTCATGTCATAGAATATTTTTCGCTTTTTTAATACGTTATTGGTGTGTTATTCATGAATAACACTTTAATAACACACCAATAGCACATGAATAACGCAAAAAATATTCAGAATAACGCAAAGAGAATATTTCTATAACACGCTTGAGTCGGGTAGCGCATTTTTTATGTTTTATTAATGTGTTATTGTTGTGTTATTGAAGTAATATTTTCCTCGTTATGTTTACAGAACAATAATATCTCAAAATCAACTCAATAACGCATTAATAACACATGAATAACGCAGAAAATATTTAGAATAACGCGAAGGGAACATTTCTATAACACGGTCAGGCCGGGACACGTTTTCATTCCTTTTTTTAATTTTTTTATGAAGGTGAGCCCTGACTTTCCACTTGTCAGCTCTAAATTGGACTCCGTAAGCAGCTCTGCATGTGGTGTCTTTATGTAATATTTTTTCCCTTTTTTATTACAAATCTTATTTGATTTATATTTTTGAATTTTAATAGATATTATAATGAATCATCAATTTAAAATAAACCCTGAAATCAATCCACGTTGAATGGAGAGTGAGACTAGGTGAAAGGCTGCTGAAACAATTAGATTGGGTGATACAGCAATGTTTTTCAAGTGAAGCAATTAATATTTAATTCAAGCGGCATTTAGATACACCACCACCAAATCTTATATATTTACATATCCAAAACGTGGCTTTAAATCTTTCAGAAATCACATCAAAAATCCCACAATTAAAAGAGTGCACATTTTCATGTATAAGAAAAAGATTACACGTAAGAAATAAATTTTAGGTCATTGATATATATTCATAAAAATTGAGTGGTATGTATGTAAATCCTAATTCTATTATGATCTTGGGCTTTGAATTAAATCACTCATTTTTTTCACTATGCTATGTTTCCAATTTATTATTTGAAATATATTTCCATTTTCTAATGGATTCAAATCAAATATGATTAAGTTTATTTAACTAATTATATACTCATATTCTAGACCAGTACTTATTCATATACGTCAGCTTCCAAACCAAACCATTTTATTTGAATAGGAATTCAAAGATCCCTTCGCAACATGCGGATAAGTGCGCGTGATTACCGTGAAAATGAAAAAAATCACAAGACTGCCAAACAAAGAAACAAATAGCGTATCCATAGGGGATCGTTAAAATGCAAAATCAAGAGGTTATAAAAACCGGCAAAGCAAGAGTGATAATTATAGAAAGCAAGTACAAAGCATCGTTCACTTCATGTGTTTCATAAAATGAAGCAGGCTCAACACGAAAACAACCAACAACACCAGGCTTTGCTCCAGCCCAAGGTTTTGAATGCCCCGCATTTTCTGCATAATCAAAGTAGTAACCTTTGCATAAGAGATGAAAACCACCACATTTTTTCTAAGGCAGGTTCCGTTTTAACTGCAGTCTACAATACAAGTAGATCAGAGAAGAAAGAATACCAAGAGAAGAACAACAACATAGCATGATGGCAGACTTTCTTCCTGATGCTTATCAATTGTCCCTAGAACCAGGAACATGCTCAGGGGATTCTTCAGGAAGAATTAACCCTTCCTCATCCTCTTCCCCATTTTCTGGTGCTGATGCCAGCCGTTCAGGTTCATCGGCAAGCTTTCCAGATTCCATACCACTTTGAAACTCATGTGCTGTCCTTGGCAGATCAGGCTCGGTTTCATTAATAACATGATGAGGTGGTGCCCGCCTCAACTGCTCCGAGACATCCAATTCTCTTCCACTTCCATTCTCCGTTTGCCTGCATGGGGATTGAGAGCCCTGCCTTAGCGGGCTAGGTGAGGGATGATGTTCAACTAAGGATTCATTCTTGGGGAGGGATGATGACCTGTCCTGCTCATCAGCTGAATTCAGCCAATTGGAACGTGGTGATGCTGGCCACCGGTTATTACGACCAAACAAAGTATCTCTCTTGGATCGTGGCAATGGAGGTCTACGATCGTGATCAATCGAATTTTCCTTCTTGCGTGGTGAGGGTCCCCGAGGATGGTCGACGGATATTTCCTTCTTGGCGCGTGGAGGTGAAGAGTGATGACGATCATTTGAAGTTTCCCTCCGTTTCTGTGGTGGTAATTGTCCTTCATGATGATGGTCAACTAATGGATTCTTCCGTTTGTATGGTGATGATGGCCTGCCAGAAAGCCCAGCACTAAGTAGGCTTCCGTTGCTACGTTCGATACTGCGACTACGACTCCTGCTGCGGCTACGATTATTAGTGATGGCAATCTTGCGTGGAGGTGAAGCAAGATGACGATCATTTGAAGTTTCCCTTTGTTTCCATGGTGGTGATTGTCCTTCATGGTGATGGTCAACTGATAGATCCTTCCTCTTGTATGTTGGTGATGGCCTGTCAGAAAACCCACCAGTACGTGGCCTTCCGTTGCTGCGTCCGATGCTGCTACTACGACTCCTGCTCCGGCTGCGAGTATTAGATCGGCTCCTGCTGCGGCTGCGACTGCGACCATTGTTCAACATACCATGCCCTCTCCTTGGGCTAGGGTTTGGGCTATAGCTGTGGCTACGGCCTCTCAAAATGCCTCTGGCATCATTGTTAGCATGCTTATCTAAGGCGTGCCCATCCAAACGATTATATCTGCTGGAATTATAAGTAGTTAAATATCTATGAAGTACACCATGAAACATCTAGAATAAGGGCATGTAATTATTAATTAAAAATAGGAAAACCCGACTTATAAACTTTGCATGATGAACTATGTTTTCAAGGGTGTAGGTATTCCCCAACTTATATTTGCATGAAACGAACAATTCCAATTAACCAAAAAATAGTTAATTCCAGTTCATCAGGAAAATGTTGGTTGCAGTAGAAATAAATTATAAGAGAAAGGAAGATGTGGAAGAAAGCAAAGGAAAATTAATTTCTAAAGAGACCAAAGGCAGAAAACAAGAAAATGAAATTTGGATAGGGGATTGACGTCCAGACATAATAGAGCCTGCCAACTCTTGTCCAAAGTGTGGCAGTTGGCATTCAAAAATTCTACAACTAATAACAATGTTTTTGCAGCGCGTGTTGGAGAAATAGTAAATTTCTAGCATTTCTATTCCACAATTCTGTGCCATCATTACCGGCAAGTCAAACAAGTGATAAGAATTTTCTGTTTGCCATCCTTCTGATTAATTTCCCTAAACTTGATAAAGATTAGAATTTTGAAACTTCAATTACACAAGTGATTTCAAAAATGAAATGCAATAGCAATAATATAGAGTAGAACGCTCAACACATTCAAAAGAAGCTAATAAACGGGGCACATCCTCTGTAGTATATAGCATCAAATATTAGCCTAAACTAGTCTAGCCAGTCATAATTGAGGGGGACAAATGGATAATATAATCATATCACACATTGAAAATATGTTTGGTTAAAAAACTTGGATTTGAAAAATAGAAAAAAAATGGTAAAGAATATTGGCACCATTATAACATGCAAAGTAAATAAATACTTTTTTTGATAATGAAGAGGCGCAGAGCCTGCAAATACCTGACACGAACATCACGATCACGCCCGTAGTTACTGCGGTCATGATCAGCTACTATTCTACTTGAAGATGATAGGACATGCCAGTTTCTCCCAACATTGGTGGAATCACTTCGAACGGCTCCAAATCGACCTCTGTCTCGAGCACTTGAATCAGAACCCCAGCGTCTTGACTTGCCACCAAATCCACCACGTGCTGCCATGTCTCGGAGCTCTGGTGGCACTCGCTGATCTGCCCCTTCCAAAACTTTAACAAGTTCAAGAGCATATTTAGAATCATTATCTGAGAAGAACGTGTAAGAAACACCAGTGGCACCTGCCCTTCCTGTCCTCCCAATCCTATGAACATAGTCTTCAACACCAGTGGGAAAGTCATAGTTAATTACAACCCTGCAAGAATATGCATAAATCAATCCCTGCCGATGCAATATGATACTTGGGACTAATATAAAATCCAATAATTTCGCTGATTGAAAAAAAAGGGTAAGGAAAACTAAATGATCACCATACCTGATATCTTTAATGTCTAATCCTCGAGCAGCAACATCTGTAGCAACAAGTATGGGTGACCTCCCAGTTTTGAATTGGCTCAGAACCCTATCCCGCTCTACCTGTGATTTGTCACCATGAATAGCTGCAGCACCAAACTGATGAACAAGAGAACGTGCTAGCTGGTCACACATCCTCTTCGTAGTGCAAAAGATTATGATCTTAGAACCTGTTTCCTGGGCCCGTAATATTTGCTCCAACCTTCTTTGCTTTTCCATCGGTCTTATCAGCTCTACATACTATAATAGATGGGAAAACAAAAAAGAGATTAGTCGATACTACAAAATTTCAGTGGCCAAAAATTAACAAAACCACCAGGTTAATGAAAAGGCTATTAGATTCCAAACCTGGGTAATAGCATTGTTGGCAACAAGTTCATCAATATTTCCAATGTTAACCTGAATAGGGTTAGAAAGCAAATCTGCAGCAATCTTCCTCACTTCTTTAGGCCAAGTAGCAGTGAACATGAGAGTTTGACGACGATGAGGAACTTCTTTTACAATTTTCCTTATTTGTGGCTCAAATCCCATGTCTAACATTCGGTCAGCTTCATCAAGAACCAAATATGAGACTTGACGTAGGCTGATTCTCCTCATCTCCAAAATGTCATTCAATCTTCCAGGAGTTGCAACCACAATGTCCACGCCTCGATCTAAATCTTTTAACTGCGGACCTTTTGGGGCGCCACCATACAAACACTTCACCAAAACAGATAGATGTTAACAAATAAACATGGAAACAATATATAAAAGTCAATACATA